>CAUYLG010001122.1:0-35926 GCA_963573385.1 Cacajao melanocephalus | reverse complement strand
CTAGCCTGGGCAATAGAACAAGAATCCCGTTCTCTCTCCCTCTTTCTCTTCCTCTTTCTTTCTCTCTTACATTCTTTTTTTTCTTTCTTTCACTCTCACTTTCTTTCCTCTCTTTTTCTTTCTTTCAAAAAAAAAAAGAAAGAACACTGTACAAAAAGCAATACAAAGGTTAACAGATCACCAGCATGTGATCTTATCCTTTAGTATAAACACTAGTCTGTACTCAGAACTTACCTCCTCCAGGATCTCTCTTGTGTATGTAATTCTAATGCTCAGTGTGGCACAATCTGTTAGCAGGAATCACTATGCTTTTTTTTCCTTCAAATGTAATAATTCTAAAATTTATTGAGTCCACTTGTTTCTCAAAATATTTTCTTCTTCCATTTAAATCACATTTAACTTGTTCTCTGGGATGCTGTCTTGGGCAAAGCTCAGAGTTATGGCTATCCTCTCACAGTTTTAAAATCACTTGTGAAGGTTCACTAACCCATGCTATCAGCTACAGTGACTACTGTCTTAACAGGATTTAAAAGAAAAAAAATATATATTAAGCAATGATTTTTCCCAATGTCTCCAATATTTTAAAAGTAACTACCATATCTTTTTAGAGTGTATTCATTATTGGAAGCCTATTACTCTTCCTCCTGGGAGAGATGGTCAAGCTTGTGCACATTTTGAGGATCTGACAGAACTACATCTGAATATTATGAAGCAAATCATATTATGTTAATGATTCAAAACTCAGTGTTTTTTTCCTATATTTTCCCCATTCACAAAGACAAAAGATCACAGGGCCTTAAAATGTCAAACATAAGAGAGGTAGCTCCATTTTACATTTAGAACCTGTAAACTTTCTGTTTCATTGAGTCTAACCAATACATGTGGATTGGCTCTAGCACTGAAGAATGTACTGGGCCCTCTTCGTGTTAAGATGAAATTGCTTAAATCCTGTGATGTACTTGTAAGGTTGATCTGGAGAAAGAGAATTCTTCGTTTTACAAAGTTTCTAAAGTACACTTTCAAGTATTGTCAATGCCTATTAACTTTGATTTCATAATAAAAACTGATGTTAATTTTCATGTAAAGAAAATCTTGAAAAGTGTGTGCAGAAGTTTAATGTCATATACACCATCTGGCACTGAAATGGTCCACCATGAAAACCAGTCCACATGTGGAAGCATAAAGGGTGGATACTCCCTGAAGCAGGACAGACCACAGACACCAGAGCTTACAAAGATGAATGCTGGCCACTTAACCTGTTCTTCCTTTACCACAGTGTGGAAACAAACAAACAAAAAACAAACATGACCATATTTTTGGCCAGATACTACCATATATCATGTAAAACCTTACGAATCTTGATTTTGCTACTACCACTATGTGCTTTAGATTTTTTTTTCTGTACTCAGCAAACCTGACAACTACATTCTCCAATATTTCACAGACATTCCCATTAAGCTTATCTGCAAATCAATTCTCAATATTTGACCACATTTCCTCATTTTAGTGGCCATTCTTACATTGTCTTGTTTTGTTTCTTCAAGTTTCCATGGCTTTTGTTTTTCTGTTTGTACATTCTCCGGCTTTCACTTACTTGGCCTTGAAATTGATCAGATTTGTGAGTCTCCAGGACACACAAATTTGCATTAAGGTAAGACGGAACTCCCCACCAGGCTGCGTGGGGAGTTTGCGCAGACTCTCTCAAACATGAATTAGCAACAAAGATGAGTGGAGGAGCCAGCACCGACAGTGAGGGTGGTGCAAAGTTAAAAACAAACAGGAGCAAAGGGGTTTGACTTCAAACTGATCCTGGACTCATACATACAGAGCTGATTTCTACAGTTTGACGTGTCTTTCAACTGACTTTAGAGTCCCAGTTCTTTCCTGATGAAGATGTTTTATAAGAATTTTTTTCTAGAAAAGCCATATGTAAGTGGTTGCTTTTATTCATGCTGGATAGGAACTTTAAAAATTCTCATCTCCTGAAATGTGTTCATAGAAAGGATAACATAGGCACTTTTTCTAGACCTCTGAAGATAATGATATACTGCCAAAAATCAAAGATTTCCATGCCGGTGCTTACTTTGCAGTCTCCAGGAAAGTAACCCAATCATATCCTTCATTTTATTTATTTTTATTTTTTCCTCAAACAGACTCAAGATTGGCCTGAACTGTTTGTCATCCATTCTTAACAACACATCTTCAGGGATGTGTTCAACCCCTTGTCTCACTGAATTATATTATTTAACACACATAATCACTTCTACATTTTTCTAAGTGATTTTTATCAAAATAAATGAAGGGAGAAAGATAAAGCTAATTAACATACATGGGAAATCACAATAAACCATCTCTAAAAGTCTATACTGATGGGCACCTCTGCCATTTCCTTTAAAGAGAAACTGAGTTGGGTGTGATGTAGTTTAAAGTCTTTCATTGACTCATTCCTTAGTGTTTCTCTCACACTGATTTTAAACCTTGTTACTGCCCCCTGTTCTAGGATTTGTATACCTCCTCTTTGAATTGGAAAGGAAGTAACTTTCTTTCCAGCCCCATTAGGCTCCTTTTGTAGACAGCTAGCATAGAGGTGGGGTAGCCTCCAACTGTATCTTAGCATCATCTACTTTCACACAAACTTGTCATTCTGTTCAAAAATTCTTGGACTCTTAGGCCAGGTGCGGTGGCTCATGCCTGTAGCCCCAACAATTTGGGAGGCCAAGGTGAGCAGATCACTTGAGGCCAGGCGTTCAAGACCAGCCTGGCCAACATGGTGAAACCCCATCTCTATTAAAAACAAAATACAAAAATTTTGTTAAGCATGGTGATAAACAAAAAGGATTACTGTTTCCAATGGAAAACAATGCACTGTCTAGAGAACAACCTTTGGGGTTCTCTGATTCTGGCTTTCTACTGCCATTGAAGTATTTCATAGCTCTAAGTTTTAGATAACTGACAGCACTGCAGAGTCTTTTCTATAGACAACACAAATAAATTCTGTCCCTCGGAGGTTAAATATACCTTCCTCCTTTCAGTTTCAGGTCCATTTGTAAACTTAGCTCATGTTTCTTTATTCCATATAAATCTATGATTCTCCTTTGAATGGTTATGACATCTTCTTCATTCTCCATTAATAAGATTTATAAAATCTTTAACACATGTTCAATTTATGTCTGTATGAGAGTCATCATTTTATATTTTCTTAGAAAATTATTCTTTAACCGTAAAAAAAAAATTCTCAAAGCCATTAACAAGGACAATTTCAGTCCGATTATAGCAAATTACAAAAAGCATTTTTGGCAAACAGAAATTTCTCTGCATTAAATATCAAATAAATGATTTAGAAAACCTATTCTACAGTGTTTGGTGGTGATGTATGTATTATGGTGGGATTCCACCTGGAATGTACAATGTGAGCTTCTCTGTGGAAGAGACATACTATATGAGTGCTGCAGTTTAATAAGATGCAAAACTGTTAGGTATAGATACACTAAGGAGTATAGATACACTAAGGAGCTGGAAATAGTGGAAAACATCATTTGGGGATCACCAATCTCCTGCATGATTGTAATTTATAGTAATTTAAAACTCTTGATGGAATAAGAGTTGCCTGAGAAAATCGTTCCCATTCTTAGACCTGGCAACAACCAGACACCTTTTAACACTATTCTCTCATTCCACAACATACAAATTCATAGTGGAATTACTACTAAAACCAAAAACAGAGCTAAGAACACATTTGCTTAAAACGTACTTATGAAAAGCAGCTAACATGTGTCACATTTCAAATTATCACAACTCCTTCTAAAACTCCTTTCTCACTTCTTTGCTCTCTTCTTTTTAATTCTATTTTTAGGTTTTACAAAACAGAAAGTCAACATTGAGTTTCTTTTACACCATAGAAAAAGAGTGAACAGGAAATACTGTCTTAACAAAATAACAATATAGTCATTTCATTCCTTCGCTGTTTTGACTTGCAACTTAGCAAATAATGTTTTATGCCACTAGACAAATATATACAATACATACCCAAAGCTGTTTGTATCAAGGAATCAACCCATTTCATATGCCAGCACAAGGACTTAAATGCCTACTTCCTAGATATTTAGCCTGGTGTTCTCTTTCTAGAAAAGTTTCAAATATTTTAGGTGTTATAGATCTTTTTGTTTATATTGAAACTTTGTTTATATGTAAATTGTTTATGTTTATATTACTGTTCTCTTAAATAGTTTAATAATCAGGCAAGGTGTGGTAGCTCATTCCTGTAATGTCAACACTTTGGGAGGCCGAGGTGGGCAAATCACCTGAGGTCAGGAGTTTGAGACCAGCCTGGCCAGCATTGTGAAACCCTACCTCTACTAAAAATATAAAAATTAGCTGGGTATGGTGGCACACACCTGTACTCCCAGCTACTCAGGAGGCTGAGACAAGAGAACTACTTGAACCTGGGAGACAGAAGTTGCAGTGAGACAAGATTGCGCCACTGCACTCCAGCCTGGGTAACGTGTGATTCTCCGTCTCAAAATAAATAAGCAAATAAATATTTAATGATCAAAGATACTGTCCTTGGGAAGCTAAATTGGACTTTAAGCAAGTGGCCAGGTAAAAAAAAATCTCATTAGAACAAAAGCTCAGTTTTTATTAATTTTAATTCCATTATCAGACTTTACAGAACTTAATAGAGCTTAAAAGAGCACTTCCTGTTTTATTTCCAAGAGCAACAGAAATATTTTACAAGTAAAATATAAAAGAAGTTAGTGCCATTTGTTTCACTATCTTAGACTTACAGATGATGAGAAGAAATGGCTGATAAAACATTTCTTAAGCTTCACAGCTTTTGGTAATGATTTACAGGGTTGAAATAGAATTACGATTTAGTCCCACAGTTTGGTTATTAGAACTAACCTTGCAACAAGGCAGGGACAAGAAGGAACAGTGAACTGCCTTTTTGCCACAGACCTTACAGGGAAGAGGAGAAAAACTAGATGAACTACATCCCAGGGACTGCTTTTTTAGTGAGTATCATACTCGTGGTAGTGATTTAATAGGTTGTTCTAGGATACACTACAAGTTTCATTTTTTATTCAGTAGCAGAGAACTGTCAATTTGGTAGGGGAAGCATACATTAGAGATCATCTGGCAACCTTTAGGCACCTACGGTGAGGGGCTCCTACATAATTTCAAATCCATAAGTATATGTGGCACATGCTAAACACACACTTGGGAACTGCAAACTTATGAATGAATTATATTCTGTAAGTGTTTGTATGAATTGGTTATGTGAAATATGCAACATATTTTTCCAACCAAAAAATTTTTTTAATGATGGCTACTGACCTAGGTTTGGCTCACAAAAGCCTATTCATTCACAGGGTGACTTTAAAACTAGATATATACTATTTTTAAGAGATTAGAAGGAAAAATGCTACAAATGTGTTATGTGTCAGTATGTCATGTCTTATACAGAATGGCTTAGGAAACCAAGCACCACTGCTAAGGTTGTTTCCTATGGGTTGTTTCTGAGATGGGGAATGCATCTTCCCCTTGTGTTCTTCATAGTGTTGCTGACTGCCAAGAACTTCAAACCTTTTGCTGTGACAGCAAAAAGAGAAACCTTTGATGTAAAAGGTCAGTTGTACACAGCTGATCCGAGTTGGCAGCCACAGGCTTAAGGACAGACTGCATTGATATTTATGGCATCTCTGGTTCTAACATACTTTACCCAAGAACAACCTCAACATGCAAATAATCATTGAAGGAAGTTATGTCTTGAATATCTGAGAGTGACTGAACTGGATGGGGGGTCCTGGCTCTTGTGAAATTACATAGGTGTACAGAGTTAAAAGACTTGTGACCTTCTTGTCCCTTTTTATGGACTCAACCTCTTGAAGGAACTGAAACCTTCTTAGTCAGAGTTACGTTATATTCTCCATAACATCACTTATTGATAAGCTCCACTTTGGCACGGACTCACTGATACTTACTTTTGCATTCTTAAATGCTAGTCTCACAGAGGCTGTACTTCTCACCTCTGACATCTCAATTAGGAGTGGATTTTCCAGTAGAAACATAGAGACATAACAGTTGGGTAGATAAATTGGTACTATACTTAACCATAATGTCAAATACTCTTCCTATAGAAACTGTGTTACGATTTCAAGGAACTCATTGATAGCTGTATTTCATGCAGGAGAAATGTCAACATACTCATGAACAAATACAAATCCACAGAACCTTGTGTAAAAGTAGTTTAACATTCAACAAGGTGGCTGATTTCATGCCTGAGCCACAGCCTTGGCCTCATATTTTTTTTTGAGACGGAGTCTTACTCTGTTGCCAGGCTGGAGTGCAGTGGCGTGATCTCGGCTCACTGCAACCTCCGCCTCCCGGGTTCAAGCAATTCTCCTGCCTCAGCCTCCCGAGTATCTTGGACTACAGGCGTTCACCACCACTCCCAGCTGATTTTTGTATTTTTAGTAGAGGCAAGGTTTCACCATGTTGGCCAGGATAGTTTTGATCTCTTGACCTTGTGATCCACCCGCCTCGGCCTCCCAAAGTCCTGTGATTACAGGCATGAGCCACTGTGCTCAACTGGTCTCATTATTTTATATACACTCCTTGCATATTCTAAAGTCATGTAGCTGGTTATACAAACAAGTCATGTTCAGCATCCTGTATTATAAATTACATATCGTTATTTCTCTGCACACTAAAAGGGCTTTCTTATTAGAGTAAGAAATTAAAGCACTGAGACAATAATTGAATTTTTAAAAATGTAAGCACCTATAAAAATTATCTGAAAATAGCATACAAGCATTTTTCACTATCAAAGTCTATGATATTGCTGAAATCCAACTACCAAGGATATCATGTTATCTAAATCTATGAAGTCTCTGAGTTTTGGACAGCATAAGAGACTAGAAAGTTATCTCTTTTCTTTGTAAGGTAGATCCATTATAAAAGGCATCTTAGTGTTGCTAAAGTGTTCAATCATCAATATTTGCTCAAATATACCTTTGTTCGATATTAAACTGCTGCTTTTCCTCACAAAGTAATTAACTGGTAACTTAATATGCCATTACAGTTTCTATGGAGAAGAGTCTGGCAAAAAAGGAAAAACGCTAGTAGGTATTAAAGGGTCCTGGAGCCTGAGAACTCCTGTGAGAAGTGTGAGCGCATGGAAAACTTTTAGGGTGGGACCAGGGCAAGAGGAAACAAGCAAACAGAACTCTTGGGTGTCCCGCTAGAAAGGGAGGTAAACTCAGTAAACTGGTCCTAAATATAGGAACAAGCTTAAAATCAACAAAATGTTAATGATAAACCTTTGGGAGGCAAAGACCAGGGACTCTAAATATTACCATGCCCCCTGTCCACCCCCACACACAAGATCACAAAACAGCAAGTTTCATTTCACACAGGAATGCTGTGGTTTCTCTAGTAAGCAGCAACGCAGTCTACTTGGAAATGCAAAAAACAGAAAAGCAAAAAGAAGCCTTTCCAGCTGGTCTTTAAGTGAGAAGAGCTACTGCCTTCCAAGATGTGAAAGGGAGTATTTTGTAAAAAGTCCCTATCTTGATGATGCTGGGACAGTTCATGTTAGAAAAGAGCAACATTTTTCAAAGGAAAAGATACAACACATTCAGACACGAGTGAAAATGGAACAAGCAGAGGTGTGAGGTTCCAAGAGTAAGAAGAGGAAAATGTATAAAGAAATGTAAGGGACAGAATAAATATATCCAGAGGAAAATGGGAAAAGCAAAGATGGGTGAAAACAGACACAAGACTCTGGATCAGAAGGAGAAAGTGAAATTATCTCACAGCAAAAACAGCAGAGCTGTGAGGTGACTAATCACTACGTAGTGGAAAATGTCCACAGGCAGTGTCTCTCAGGTTGCTCAAGAAAGCAGGTGCGGCCAATACAGAGAAGCCTTGACTGTAACTCTGTGGAATCGAATCCAGACTCAACTGCTGCGGAAAACAGTTTCCCAAAACCCGACTGAAATTCACCTTCCAGAATGTCATTTAAACTTAGGGCAAAGAGGAAAAAAAAGTAAAAAGGAGAAAAAAAAATACATACGTATATATGTGACAGGAATGTAATTTTAAAACACCCTTTTAAACCTAAGGTGTTCTTCATGTGTCCATTTAGAATTGAGGGTTTTCATGAACTATATTGCAACTTTTCCTGAAGACTTCAGACAGAAAATCCCTAACGCAGAGGAAGCAGTACAGAGTTGCCAGAGGCCAATGAATTCTCAATCTCATTCAGGAAACAGTTCACCAAATGCACTGTAATGTGAAATCCAATTAAATGTAAACCAAAAATCACATGAAGAACTCTGGTTGTCCACCAAGGAGCTAGCTCTTCTCAGTTTATAATTTGACAGTGCCACTGACTTTGGGACCATAGAAGCTGTAAGCCTTTCCCCCAAGGTGACCAAAAGCAAACAATAGCACAGGAGATAGAAAGCAGGCTAGACTCTCAACAGTGGCAGCTAAAACACCGAACCAACCAAGTTCTTAAGACTAAATAGGACTGTCTGTTTACCTCCTTGCATTTATACTTGATTTAAATGAAACAGTCACCAAGCCCAAAACAACTCCTCCATGAAAACAAAAACAAAGAAAAATCCTGTGATCTGACATAGTTGCTTTTCAAAATTTTCAGCGTCAGGCTTCCACTCACCAACAGTCTCAGTTTACTAAAGAACTTTAAGAGAAAGCAGATGTAACTTAAAATACAATGACTGCAATACATACTGTAACTCGTCTGGTATCAGCAACAATAAACCTCAGGCCTATAGGGGACTTGCTCACAATCTTGATCTTGATTTATAAAGCTAAGAACCAATGGCATTAAGGATGCTACAAGAATAGCATTTTCACAAAGTCCTTTCTCAGCCTTCCTCTCTTTTGTCTTCTCAAAGTTATTTGGAAGGTAAACAATTTCATCTTGGAAGTTAGAGCTCAGAAGAGTTTTTACATACACACACACACACACACACACACACACCCTCACAAGTTTGTCCCTAAAGCCCATACAGTACAGTGGGCCACAGAAAGGAAATTTCTCAGCCATGTGTAAGGCATCTCCGGGCTCCCCGAGGGAGACCACCCACCCCAGAAATGATGAGACACTCCCGCTCCCTGCCGCGTAGGGCATGTACTGAGCAGAGGTTGCCAACCTTTGGCAAGCTACGAAGAAATTAGAATATAACTGCAAGAGACTTTAGACTTTTCTCCAAGAGGAAACACCCACTTTAAAACAGCTGTGGATTTTCTTAACAATGTGCTACCAAAGGTACTTTAATCCTCTGTGACTGATTTTTGCAGACCCCCACATTTTCAACTTTAGGATTAACCAGTTTGCTGACAGAATTTGCTACATTTGTTCAGTCTTTCAAGTACTATTCAACTGAATCAAAAAACATCTTTTACTTGCAATAAAAGAAAGCAAGTGCTTCCTCTCAAAGTTATTCACTGTAAATTTCCAACACACAAATTATTTTTAGTCAGATAATGAGTGTAAGGAGACAAGAGTAAAAAAAAAAAAAGCAGTGTTATACAGAGCTATGTTTGAGCTATGCATGAACACTGCTCCGTCTAGCAGTAAAAATCAAAGCAAAACAAAACAAACCCAAAATTTCTGTAGTGGTCAGAAACGTACAGTTTTTAGAAACACACAGTATGCTGTTTTTAGACTGTTATTGCTGAATGTAGCCTTTTTATACACCTAATGCCTCAAAATTTGTTTTAAAGTTGGTAGTTAATAAAAGAGAAACAAAAAAATTAAGTCCTATCACATGGTGGTATGCAGAGATATCATCTACTACTACATTGTCAATTCTAAGAAGAAAAATAGAAGAAAAATAAAGGGGGGAAAGGAAAATGAAATAGGACACATGAAATAGTATGGAATAGGGAAAAGGGGCAAGGCAAGATAAAAAGGGCCTTTGTCTAGCGTATATCAAGGCATATTACAAAGTCTAAGAGAAAAATGGAAAAGAATAGAAATTCCAGAAGAATATAAAGGAGGGAGGAAGAAAGAGCGAGAGAGAGGTGGGGGGGGGGGAGAGGGACAGAGAGAGAGAGAGAGAGAGAGAGGCTGTGTGTGTGTGTGTGTGTTTTACAACTTGGCTAACAAATGGCATCATAAGCCTATGAGAAAGGATAGATTATCTAGACACTGATGCTGGGAAAATTGACTCATGTTGTGGGAAAAAAAATTGGATCCCTCTGGTCATATACAAAAATGTATTCCAGATGGATCAAAGATCTATATAAGAAAGGTAAACTGACCAGGTGTGGTGGCTTACACCTGTAATCCCAGCACTTTGGGAGGCCAAGGCAGGAGAGTCACTTGAACCCTGCAGGTTTGAGACCAGCCAGGAAAATATACCGAATCTCTGTCTCTACCAAAAATAAAAAATTAGCCAGGTGTGGTGGTGTGTGACTGTGGTCCCAACTACTCAGAGGCTGAGGTGGGGGAATCGTGTAAGCCTCGTAGATTGAGTCTGCACAAAGCTATGATTGTGATCGTGCCCCTACACTCCAGCCTGGGTGACAGAGGGAGACCCTATCTCAAAAACGACAACAACAAAAACAGGTAAAATAAAGTAGAAAATAATTAAGATGATTTTGAGACACTAGGCTTTGGGAGCCCAGCAGAGGTAGTGTAACTATTCATTTGCAGAGGAAGGAACAGTGGAACCCCATCAGCCCCTCAATCACCCCACTTTTTCCTGACTACTCAGATGCAGCTACAAACTTGTGACCACATTTTCTTTACATGGGAAACATGAAGAAAGCTAGCACAACTCTCTAGAGAGCAAGCACCTGGGTCCCTGGTCATCTGCATTATTAGTCAATGGAACAGCCCTGCACTCTTGACTTCCAGACCTTTTGTGTTAAGTGGGAAAATTCACCCTTGCTTTTGGAGACTGCTACTGGTTGGGTTTTCTGTTCTTTGCAGCCACGAATGAAAGTGCATGGTAAAGTAAATATTATATATCCAAAGTAACAAAACATTGCCCACCACTATGGTTTTGAAATGTCCCTTAGTATTCAGAGCAGATGTGTTTTTGAAAATAATCAAAACTATTTCTATAATCAATGGTGCTTCTAAGATATTCAACTGAGGAGATGGGATCAGAGGAAGATTCAGGAAGGAGAGACATGAGAAGACATACAGCAGTCTAGTGGTCAAGTAGGATAATGATGCTAGAAGAAACTGTTCTTTCCTCTTCACCCATTATTGAGCCCTAGTTCAAGTGCTGCGAACCCAGGTTCTGATGGCATTCAGAGGAATCAGCCCAGGCAGACAGTAGGATTGTTCAGGAAAGCCTGAATCTTGCAATTGTACCAGAGAAGTAGATCCTTCTACTGAGACCTTCTACCGTTTGCAAGCAGATACTCATATTCTATTCCTAGGCATGTCTAATATCAGAAGACTGCACACCAATATATTTAAAATGTCATCGATAGGCACTGATGACAAAAACCTAGATTTATATACTTAAGCCAACTCCACAATAGGACAAATGTCATACTGTGAGGCGCTTTCACTGTGCCACCGAAAAATGCTTCAGATTCAGCAATATGTTTACACTAAAGTGGGTTTGCTCCTCGTTTTTTCCACTTTCTCTCCTTAGCTGAAGAGATATTTTTAAAATGCATACAACATCCAATTATATGTCCAAAAATAAGAAAACCTGTAAAGTTCAATAGCTCGTGTTAAATAATGGTGAAGTATACTGCAGAGAAGGTTATAATAGAAAGGGAAGCTTGTTTTCATCTAAACACAACCTTTAACTTGGTTTTCTGGGGGGAAAATGCACCCTATAGACATGTTATATGTTAAGTCTCAATTTCCAAATGCATTAGATTTCCTAAAAATATTGAGCCTATGGTTTTTGGTTCCAAACCTACGTGTGAATGGATATATGCTTCAGGCACTTTAAAAATAAAACAAAGGAGTTACAGTTTGTCTCTCTTAAACAAAATTTGAAGTTTTTAATGGTTCAATAAAGAAAAAATTAAAATATAAAAGTTGAATATTCTGACTAGCAGTTAGAAGCAGTTATATTTTGGGCTATAGTACTTCCTGGATGTGAAATTATTATCCTCCAGTAATATTATCTGCTTGCTTTAACAGTGAAATATTTTGCATCTTAATGGATAAAATTAGACATCCCTAACACATAGACAGAAACAGATGAAACAGTTCCCACTGGGCATGTTACTTCCTAAATACAAAACATATCTCAGGTATTATTAACAAATGACTTGATTAGATTTTAAGGAAATTAACAGTGATAGTTTTTAATATTAATTTTTATATTTTTATTACAAATATTTACTAGCAACATCTCAAAATGGGTAGCACAATAGGCTGACACCAGTCAGAATCACATCACGACCTTAAGAAATGGCAGTGATCAGTGTTTCAACAAGTGTACCATTTATATTAGAATCATTTTACTAGTATAGAAATAAAAAGGAACATTTAAATTAAGTTACAGGCATGGGTGATTTAAAAACAAAACATTAAGGGAACAAGAAAAACAATCTTAATCATTTGGAGCCTGTGACCCTTCCTGGCTTTTCTAAATTAAGAATAATTCCTGGAAACTTGCAGAACTGCTACCCTTCTGTGGCTATTGATTTGGGTGTGTGCATCTTCGATTTCAAACCCATTCAATCAGCTCTGTGATCAACAGTTTGTTCCCTAGGGCTGTTCTTCTATTTCGTAAAATCTTAACATTTTTTAACAGAGAGAGAGAAAAAGAAAAACAAAACTTGGGAAGCAAAAGACTCTTCCAAGGAAGAACACAAACACGAAATAGGAATCAGCTGTCTTCAATGAGAACCCTTCATGTAAGAAAATATTCGTGGCTTCAAAAGATTAAAGACTGATTCCAATTAAAAAGCAGGTTTCAGATTTCTGGAGCATAAGTCTTAATTAACAAAGCTTTTCACTTGAAAATAACAGTTGCATAATAATAGTAATTATGATCTAGATGGGAGGCATTTTGTTTCAAAAATCTTTCACTCAATCTATTATGTATAATATCCAACCTGTAGACTTTTTCACCTACCATATTTTATTGATTGTAAGATGCACCTTTCAACTTCTATGAAGTAGTGATGCATCTTCAAACTGATAGCTGCAATAGCTCATGGTCTGGTAGCAGTCATAACACAGATCAATTGCAAGCACAAACTGGGACACAAAGGTTCATATTTCTTGTGTCAAAACAAATCTTAGAGTTCTTATGAACTTAAAATAATTCCAAAAGACAAGAAAGCATTGTGTCATAGTTTAACAGTAGCATTTTTTTTCTTCCTCGGTAGTTATATGTTTCTAACAATCAATGGCATTTTAGATGGGATGAAATAGGGCATAAATATAATCTAGATTAATAGTACTTGTTTATGGCTAGTGATTTGCCTAAAAAACTGAATATAAAACTTCCAACTGGCCATCACAGCCCCACACAGCAGAATCCCAACTACAATTTCCAGTCTTCTCTCTCACTCACTACCAGTTTTGCACTCCTGCTGTTAGAAATAAACTATTCACAATGCCCTGAACACTGACTCCATCTACTTGCCTTAGGAGTTTCTCATGGTCTCTTCTGCTAGGACTCATTATCCTCACATTGCTCTAGATTTTGAATCTTTACTCATCCTTCAAAGTCCACGTCAAACACCAGGTAATCTAAGCAACCTTTTCTAATCTCTGCACCTAGATTTGTTCTTACTCCACATCCCCAAATATTATGTCTGTGCATCCATATTTCAAAACTTGCAAACTAAAGGCTTGATGTTAGAACAGCTGGTAACTCTAGGTTTTGTTGATCCACACTGTTTTCATTTTTGATGATTTTTAACTTGAGCCAACATTTTTAAAACTCAAAAATCCCAACTTTCAAGCATTAGGTGCCTGGCTCCTTGTACATTTGAGTTTTCAATCCTTGCTTTATTCAACTAAGGGACTGGAGGGCACTTAACAGCAGAAATTTATCTTACGCATCTTTGTAGATCCATAGTAGGCATTTTAGAAACACAGGTTCAAATGAGTATCTACTTTTTTAACCCATTTTAACAAAATTACAGTTTCAAGGGATGGTCTTTAAAAGTCACATTTGAACAAAAACATCTGAATTAAACTAAATTAGTGGATACATTATACGTAACAGAAAATGTGGATAACTTTTATTTATTATATGGTTTGTCTTGTTTCTGTTTGTTTATTTTGCTGTATATTCAGACTCAAAGGAGGAGACAGACTGAATATCAATGAAGTTCATACTGGAATTTCTATAGAAATAATACCAATACACATTGCAAAAATACAATAATGCATATAAATAGTTTTGACAGCCAGTAGAGTTTATGATTCTGAATTCTAAATAGAGCATAACAGAAACCCAAAAGGAACTCAGGAAAATGACCTTAAGAAGCATTCTGTGCTTCTCTAAGTTTACGTCAATTAAACAGATTGATATCGAGCATCTAATGCATACCGTGGACCAGGATACAAAGAAGAAACCATGAACCAGAATAGTCTCTGCCCTTAGAATAGGCACACGTTAATTTTCCCAAAGAAACCACATCATATCAATTAAATGAATATCAGTCCATGTGACCATAAGCAAGTGTTTAAAAATTCTCATTTATCTGATATCTCTTCCTCAGCAAATAGCCCTTAGTACTAAGCAGCCAACTTAACCAAACCATTATTTAGCGGGATCTTCCTAGCCAAGCTGAAAGAGCTATAAAGCTTCTCTGGGAAGGTTAAAAATAATGGAGAAACTGAAAGGACCTCCACAATGATGGAGCACAATTGTTCTCTAAGCAGGATCCTAAAAACAGCAGCAGCAGCAGCCTTACCTGGGAACTCACTGGAAAGGAAATTCCTCAGGGCCCACTGAATTAGAGACTCAGGAGGTAGGGCTCAAAAATGTGTTTTAACAAACTCTCCAGGTGATTCTGAGGCACATTCAAGTTTGAGAAATACTGACGGAGTACGATACCCTACATGCTCCAGAGAAGTTAAGAACCTTTGTAAGCCCATTCATCCAAAAGAGACTAAACTAGGGCTAAGACATAGGTTTCCTGTTTCCCAATCAAATATTCCTCTACTATACCAGAACGGGTTTATAATACTTGCCACCCTACATCAATATAAAAATAGAATTCTGAACCATGTCTACAAACTTAGACATACAATGACTGCTTTGAGGTATTTTCATTCTTTCCACCCCTCTTTTTCATCTGAATCTTATTGGAGCAAAAGATATTTAGGAAAAGTTACCAATTTATTGCTAAAGACAGACAATGCCATCAATGTGACCTGGGCTAAATCTCAATGTATCAAGAATGTGTAGTATAGCATTATATTAAATATTCTTTATTTCTTTATTATCTGCCTGATCCACTAGCCTATAAGCTCCAGGATGGCAAAAATCCATGTTCTTTATGTCTATATGCCAGTCCCTAGAACATTTCCTGGCACATAGGACACTCTCAAAAGTCACTCAGTTTGAGTCAATGAATACATACATTTAAAACTGACTTGTATTATCACTTAAATTGTGGTACGTCTTTTACCCAACTACATTATAAACTATTAGAGACTTAATCTTAAATAATTTTTGAGCCCACATCACCTAGTATGGTATAATGTATCTTACCTATCTAGCAGCTGACAAAGTTTCTTCTACAAAAGCCAGATAGTAAATATTTTAGGCTTTGTAGGCCATTTGGGCTCTACTTCAGCTGTCAATTCTACCTCCATAACACGAAAGCATATGAAGACCGAAGGTAAATGATGGATGAGGCTGTATTCCAATAGAACTTTTTATTTACAAAGACAGGCAGTGGGCCAGATTTGGCTTGTGAAATGTGGTTTGCCAGTCCCTGATCAAAGCAACAGAGCTAACAACTATTATTGGTGCTATATTTAAAAACTAAGGTGACAGTTACAGACAAAAGCCTATACACAGGCTTTCAAACAGCTGTTTTCAGAAAGCACATATAAATGTTTATGTTATCTAAAGGCTATACTCCATAATGTGTATTTTCAAATAACTAAAAGAGTAAGTTTCAAATGTCTCACCATAAACAATGATAGGTAAATTAAGTGACAGATATATTAATTGGATTGATTTAATCATTCCACATCATATACATATATCAAAACATCATCACATTGTACCCCATAAATGTATATAATTTTTCAGTCAAAAATAATAGGCAGAAATTAAATAAAATGTATAAACCCCTAAGAAATGAGTAACTATGTCTACATACTTATCTCTTATATCAATTATTTATTTGCTTATTTAAGTTGATCTGAAAGTTTATTTCTGTATTTTTTAAATATAGAGATAGAATCAAAATGGATAATTAAGGCTGCCTTCTGCACGTCTTTTACCTTATCAGATTTGGGTGCAGTGAAAACAGCAGTAGAAATGACCATGGCTTTATCAAATGCAAGTTTACTCTGGCACCCTGAAGCTGAAGTTAATCTTCTCTGAGGCATTCAGAAAGACTTTAATAACAAACAAATCTATCACTTTATATTTCTTTTTATAAAAGGATACTTCCTTTGTAATAGCAGCCATGGAAAGACAGACCTGGCTGACCAATCACATTGTGTGGTCCCGTGAACCTCAGCAGTTGACATAAGCCATGATAAATCACTTGGTTTCTGCTGCTGGGGATAATGTCCTTTGGAAATGGAGGGAAAGGAGAAAGCCAAGAGCCGAAAGTCACCCTCTGAAGTCCTATTACATTGCCAGAATCATGGCTATTGTTATTGGCATTCGCTTTTCTAAGAGACAATGAATTATTGACATATCAGCTGACTTTACATTTTTTCTTTCGTGAGTTTTCTGAATTCAGAACAGATTTTTCTCTTCATTCCCTTTCTGTTATCTGCAATCATTGAGAGTGTCAGTAGATGCACACGCAGCTGGAAAACAAGGGCTTAATGTATACCTGTATTCATGTCCTGGTTTAGGAAAAGAAAAGAATGCCTCTCCCAGCCCACTCCTGCAAACTGATGCACACCAAGGACAAAGTAACCAGGCTGGGATAGAAACTCAGCCACAACAATGGGCAGCCTTAGTGTTTCTCACCTTAGTTTGCTCAGCTATGAAACTGAGAACTCACCTCCTCACTCATTTTCCCCCTTCTTACCAATCATACCACTGCCAAATTTTAATTAAGGAAGAAGGTAGGTGCTTTTCTTACACCTGTCTTCTTTGGCAGAGGCAATGGGGGAGCAAATATTTAGAGACACCTTTGTTGTCTGAAAGAGCTGAGCTGCTTTACTTCTCCAAATGCTGACAGGCTACATAAAATAATTTTTATGAAAACATTTGTAAAGGCTGAGGCACTTCACCAACATTAATACATTGTTTAAAGTCTTTGCCAACCCTACTTGTAATATTTGATGTAGTTAGGCCATACTTTATAGACGTAAGCAAAATAAAAATGTTGCAGTAGGAAAAAGACTTTTCAAAGTTAAGTAGATTAAATACTGTCCACATTGTTATAACTGCTTTTAGCAAACTTCAGAGGCACTAACCAAATGGGAAGGCCAATTTAGATTGCTACAAAAATATGACAGAGGAATTATCCCTTTGTGGCTGCAAAAAATAGCATCAGGACATAATTATTCCTATTTCTCGCTTTCTTCAACTCCTCTCATCCACCTGCAGTAATGTATCTGCTCCAAAATAGATAGAATTATATATTAGAATGGCAGAAATATACAAACATCTACCCTATAACACTAGGCTAGCATGAGGTAAAAATACAAATCAGACAGAACAATGATCCCCCCAAAATTTCCACATCTTAACCCTTAAATCCTGGGAATATGTTAGGTGGCAAAAGGTAATCCAGGTTGCAGATGGAATTAAGGTTGCTAATCAGCTGATCTTAAAATAAAAAGTTATCTAATTGTCATCCGTGGACCTAATGTAATCACAAGCCTCCTTAAAGGTGGAAGAGGGAGGCAGAAGCAGCAGCGGGAGATGTGACTACCGAAGAAAAGGCTTTGAAGACAGAAAAATGAAGCCATAGGCCAAAAATGTAGGGGGTCTCTTAGAGCTGGAAAGGCAAGGAAACAAATTCTTCCTCACTCTCTAGAAGGGAACATTGTTCTGCTTTCACCTTGACTTTAGCCCAGTGATATGGTTGTTGGAATTCTGACCTACAAAAATATAAGATAATAAATTTGTGCTGTATTAAGTCAGCTCAGTTTGTGGTCATTTGTTAGAGCAACAGGAAACAGTAGATATTTCTGATATATTAATTCCTGCACAGTACTGTGAGGGATTATTATGATCATTCTCATTTCACAGGTGAAGATACTGTGGCAAGTTAATAATTTGCCCAATGTCATAGAGCTAATAAGTGGCAGAACCAGCATTCAACCCAGTTAGTCAAGTTCCAGAGTCCAAACCCCTAAGCCAGGACTTTATGATAGGAAAGACTGAAAATTACAGAAAAATACTTTAAGGACAGCCAAAACCTGTGGTTAAAAGTTAAAGTTTTGTGATGGAGAGTCTTTAGAAGATTAGAGTCATCCTGAGGTTAAAGGAAATAAAGTTATTTACTCTAACATTTAATCAACAATATGAATGTAGTAGAATAGGGTTATGATAGGAGATAGAAAATCTAATTGAAGGCCTGACAACATGCAGAAGTAGCCCAAACAAAAACACTCTTGTAAGAACTCTCAACATGGGTCAATCTTTCTCATTTCTTCTAGACCATCAATTTCATCCATTTGCTGTAATGAACTTCCTTTCTATGGTTCAGTTCCTATAAGGCTATCTCTGATCACCTACAGATGTTCTCTACTACCCAGTGTCTTCACAGTTACTTCCTGCATCCATCCTTTTCCTTGAACCCTGGTCCAGAAGCAGATATTGTACTGAACATCAGACAGAGACATCTGAATTTGATAAAGGGGGTCTCATCAGCAAATAATTTATTTCTCAAGATAAGGATAAAGATGTCAAATCATAAAAGTTTCATCATGGAACGTAAGATTTTATGCTTCTTCCTCAATGGCTAATAAAATAAAATATTAAGCAACAAATAAAAAATAATCATCACTTTTGAAAAACATTATCCTTTTTAAAATTAAAAAATATTAATGAATTTATATTAATGAATTAGAAGCTTATTCTTTAAATGGCACCTCATTTCATTATTTCTGAATACCGGTCTAATTTTTTAACAAAGTTTTTAAAAGCACACATGAAAAGCCTTTTATTTTCTTAAATCACATCTTTTAACAAATGAATGGCTTTATCAAGTGTTAGCTTAACAAAATTTTTGTTTGACAGAAAAATTGAGTGGGGAAACATATATGTCAAAGGTATATTAAGAGAGTTTTGTAACTAAACTACAAAATAGGCATTATTAAAATAGGAATCTTCTGCTACAATTAAGAAATTCAGATTTTTCTGTCATAAAACAGTACTATTTTTTTCCAATTAGCAACAGAAATACTACTTGGTTTAAGGGAACAAAACATCAACTTAAGAATTAAATATAGTGTGACATCTCATTCAATTTTTTAAAAGCTCACTTAGAATTGCAATTTTATTAAGCTCAACAATGACTTTGAAATATTTGTCCATATAACACCCTGAATAAGCTAAATTCTTCTGCCTTAGTTTATTAGGGTAGAATTAAAATTCAAAGGAATTTTTGTTGCATGAATATTTCACAGCAAAGATGATACTTGATACCTGCTTACGTTTTGTTGTCATGGGGACCATCTAGGAGAAACCATTTGAAAACTAGAATTTCAAAATCATTAAAACACTGCCTTAAGTCTGGCTTCACTTATACTTTGGAAATGAAACCTGTAGTAACCATTTTTATTTTTGAAAGATGTATAACCCATCTGCTAAAAAAAAAAAAAAAAAAAGAAAGAAAGAAAAGAAACCTATTAACTTCACTCTGAAAAGACTTGAATTTCCCTTCCATGAAAAATTCTGACTCTAGAGCATACCAACCTGGGGGATTCTGCTGCCTAGCAGGTAACCATGGAGACAGAAGCACACTGTGAGCCTACACTGAACCTAGCATGATAAGACCATAACTGAGACGTTTGGCCTATGTTTTCACAGCTGCTGTCTCCTTGCTTTACTTCTGTTGGTGTTTTAAGGGAAACTCAGCTAACTTCATCTTTTCCTTTAAGCTTACCTAAAGCTCAATATCAAAATATCCAAAAAAATTTCCAGCAAATGGTGGTAGAGAAATAAAAATTTAGAGAGAAGGGAAGGGGCCCTAGTCCCATTTTGTTGGAAGCAGGTGTGTGCCATTCTATAGCTCAAGTTTTATTGGCCTACAAGATAAACTAGTCCACAGAAAAGTGACAGTCAGACTGGTATTGATGAGAGACCTGGAGATGGTATTTTCTCAAGAAATCAGATATCACAAAGTCTTCCACAATTTGGCCCCAAGCCACTTAATTTTAAGCCAATGTCCACCTATGGAATTCCATGAATTCTGCCTTCCAGCCAAATCTGTCTGCTTGTCATTCTGTAAATAAGCTAAATATCTGATTTTCTCTTACAACACCCACCACCTGAATGCCTTTTAAGCCATCATACTACAAGGAGTAAATCATCTATAAAACCAGGTCCAACTGCCACCTGGCAAAAATGATTTATGAATTTACATTAACTACTCACATTGCTTGACATTTATTTTATGCCTACCAAAGTATTCAGGTGTCTACTTCACCTCTCCAGGTGATGTATATTGATCATTTAAGGTGTGGGCAATGGCTCTTGATCTAATAGCTAGTTTTCTGGTAACCTGAATGACAATGATGATAATGGAATGGTAGAAAGTAATGGAATATCAACTTCAATCAGTCAATACTTAAGAATATTAAAGTAGAAACCTTTAAGCAGATCAAGCTAAAGCTGTTGACACACTGTCAGAACAAAGAATTCTGTCTGGGAACAGTGGCTCACTCCTGTAATTCCAGCACTTTAGGAGGCCAAGGTGGGCAGATCACTTGAGGTCAGGAATTTGAGACCAGCCTGGCCAACATGGTGAAACCTTGTTTCTATTAAAAATACAAAAATTAGCCAGGCATGGTGGTGGGCACCTGTAATCCCAGCTACTTGGGAGGGTGAGGCAGGAGAACTGCTTGAACCCAAGAGGCAGACGTTGCAGTGAGCCAAGTTTGTGCCACTGCACTCCAGCCTGGGTAAAAGAGTGAGACTCCATATCAATAAAATATATATATTAAATTAAATATATACATATATATTATTTTTTTAAAGCATACACACAACCTCATGGAAGAAGTGACTAACTCTTGAGAATACCACTGAGATATAATAATCCATTCACATGGATCGTTGTTAATGTCAAGAAATCCTTAAACTATGCCATAAGAGCTGGAGAGGATAATTCTCTGAAAAAGAAAATAAGTAGAAATATTTCCCTTTAAAGTTTTCTTCAGACAGCTTTCTGACAAAACATACACAAGTAAAATGCAACATGACACTTGGGTGTGAAGTAATAATTGCACTTAGTAAAAAAAACAACAGTTTTCAAAGTGACTACCTACTTTTACAATTTTGGACATCAACTTAGAAACTAAGTCATAATAAAATTGAACATCCAAACTTTAATGGCCAAATTTATAACAGAAAAAGTTATCATTGTGTCAAGTCCAATAGTATACCTTTCATTTCTTGATATTCCAACTGCCTAAGAGGCATCTCCACCAAGTACCTTAAATGCAACATGTACAAGGCTCAAATGATTATCCATTCTTACACAAACAAAACAAAACCAAACTGCTTCGGTATTCAGGTTTCCTATTGCTGGTTCAAAGTGCCAGCAACCATGGTCACTCAAACAAAAGCCTCTAAGTTAGTCTTGACTCGCCTCGTCTCCTAGGCTCAAACCCTACATCTAACAATTTCAACAGAACTAAAATATCATGAAAAATAAAAGGCATGGGTTTAAATATAAAGGAATTCTTACTAGGCACATAATCCTTGGACAAGATATTCAATCTTATTCTCAGTTTTCCAGTTTGTAATGCAAGGATATAAGACTTCTCTCAACATGAGTCTTATAAGAAATTTCTTTAAAATAAAAAAGTAAGCTTCAACTAAATAATAGTTTTTGAGATATATTTCTGTTATTCTATATTGCTATCTTGGGAATTTGCCAAATATATTGCCAAATTAAAGGTTATGAGAAATAACATAAACAGAGCAAAAATGATCTCACTCTGTTTAATCTACTGTTTCCCAAACTTACCTGACTACAGTATCGCTATTTGAGAAATGTATCCCCCAAAGAATCAGTCACAAAATACTAACTTATTTCATGGGGCTGTTACAAGATTAAAGTTCACATTAATCATATATAATCCCATAAAAATTAATATAAATTCCTTCTCCTTCTGCAAATCAATTCTATTGCCTATCTAGCTCCTAACCTCCTTGAGTTGCCATTTCCACAGTTCTTCTCTCATTTGCATTATGGTCAACACCTTCCAACAACTCATCTGCCTTCTTCAGGTGACTTTCCACCCAGAAATCTAAAATACAAATATAAGCACTGCCTTCTATGCAAATAACAAATTCCTTAGAATACACGCCCATCTCAATTTGGTCCCAAATCCTTTACCAGTCTCTTGACCACACCCCTCTCCATTTGAAACCACTCTTGCATTCACGTTGTAATCTCTTAGGGTCCCAGCAGCTAATTTCCAACAGTTAATGAAATACGAGGGATTTCAGAGCTCTGTCTTTTCAAGTGTCACCCCTTTGGTCTGTCGGACCCACACCACTCACGTGTCAACGTGTCACTCCTTTGGTCTGCCAAAGCCACCCCACACCCATCCCTTTCTCCATCTGGTGAACAATTCATCCTTCAAAGCCAACTCAAATGTCACTTCTTCTAGGAGGTCTTCCAGAATGAGTTAGTCACTCCTCATGTGGACTCCCATGGTACTTTGTTCTAAACTCTAAGGAGCTATGAAAACTTGGAAATAAAAGTTAAAAGATTTAAACAGTGATTTAGAAATTCTTAATTTCTAAAGGGTTATTTTTCACCCAAATCCTAGCCACTCCTTAATAACTCTAACTCCCGACTAAACATACACACATACACACAAATAAGATCCAGAGAAATATGGAAACAAAAGCCCCGACACAATCAAATAAACTTTATAAATCATTTGATATATCCAAATGAATCAGAGCTGATCTCATTTTGAAATACCTGATGGTGTCCTGACAACTTTTAAATGTCAAAGGAGTTTTAGAGAACGGCCCAAAACCTTAGGACCCTCATAAGTTTCCAAAATATAATTTCTAAATTATAATAGTCTTTTCTTTATACATGTGCAAACCTTTTAGAATTCAATGGGGAAATAAACCTTCTTTCAAAAATTAACTTTGAATTTGGGAAATAAAAACACATGTTATTTCCAGGCACTGGTCATAATAATAGCTACCATTCCCTGAGAGCCTAGTGCCAGGACTACTCCAGGCACTTCCTGCAGGTCCCGGCATTTAAATCCCACAGACATCCTATAAAGTAGGAGTCATTATTCTTATTTAACATATAAGGAAGCTGACCAAAAAGATTATGTAAACCCAGCTACACATCATCAAGATTGACTCAAATACAGACAATCTGACTCACAAGCTCATGTATATATTCTATAAGCTAAAGTCTATTACCAAAAAGCTAAACAGATTAGATGACTTCGCTACAGAATAAAGACTTGTTCCAACTGTCAAATTCAAAGGGGCAACCTTCTTTGACCAGTGGAGACATAAGCCGTTCACCTAAGATTTATATGCTAATTTCCCAAAGTGATAACTGACATTATTAAAATCATTTTTATTTCCTAATAAAGGAGAAAACTACCAATTTTCCTGAGGAAGAGATATGTATACAGATAGCTATATATAGATTTTGGTTTTTAACCTGACAAAACAGTAAACCCAAAAGTGTTCAGTTAAAATGTATCTATAATGGTAGCTCAAGAACAAATGAGGAGAGAAATCTTTTATTTCCATGTAAGAATTGTTGGGAAGGAATTATATCTGGAAGGAAAGTTAAAAAAAAAAAAGAGATTAAACCAAAATTTTATAAAATCAGTTCTATTTTCTTTATTTGTTCAATCAAATCAACATTTCTCATCCTGGCTGAACTTGACAAATAATTTGGATTCACCTAGCACTACTCAGCTCACCTCTCTGTCCAGTAGGCAATCACAAAGAGTCTGTTCTTTAATAAGTCTTCTGGTAATACAAGAATTTGATAATATAAAATATTCTTGAATTTAACTACTTTGTAAATGCGTATGTATTTTTATACGCAGATTTTCTTCAATAAGAATGGAGATAATTTAAAAATTTGTTTACTGGTTTACATTTTCTAAAAATGTATTAATAAATCACAGAGATATCCAGTGGAAAGATGGCATTACAGCATTTCTTAAACACTCTGAAATGTCTAAGTACTTCAGAAGGACCAGTCTTTTCACCTCTGTTGATTCACCTGAGATATTTGGTACTTGATTTTTCACAATAAGAAGTGCAAGGAAAAACAGCACACTACATTAAATGCAGTAGTAATTAAAACAAGCATCAAATTTAATCACAAAATTCTACATATTATGTTGTTTTTTTTGAGAGAAGAAATATTTGATAAACAAAACAATAAAAATTTTACTGCTTATTTTAGTGAGTCAACAGCTATTTGTTGGCTGCCCCTTATTGCCATTATATTACAATACACCAGTCACTGGGGATGCAGTGGGATACATCACCTCATGTCGCACATACTCTCATAGGGAATGAAGACAGAAGTGTGACGGACAGTAGAAAGGAGGAAAAATACAGGATGCTTTGGAACTGTATAACAAGGTGTTCAGTCTGGTGAGAGCTTGCCTCTAGAAGAGACCCATATGATCTGAAGGTAGACAGGAGTTAAGTAGACCAAGTGGGTGGAAATGGCAAACAAGAAGTTTCCAGGTGAAAGAAATAATAGGAGGCCCAGAGGCCACTGGGAGAAGTCAAGTGCACCTGGAGAAGAGAGCATGGGTGAGCCAACCAGATCCCCACTTTGGGACCAAAGGACTCATTTGGGAGTGCTGCTGCCTGATGCTTGCAACTGTCAGCCTCCTTTGGGAACTTCCTCTGCTGAAGAAAACTGCCCTGTCTGGTCACCCCTCCTTCCAGAGGCATTTGGTGACTATTCAACTCAGGGGTATGAAAGCCGGTCTCTCACCCCAACTAGGGATGGTTCTCACAGTCCTCCCAGTTCTGAGGCTTCCCTAGATGAAAGGAACAAGGAGGGTGGGCAGCATGGAGACTAATTCGCAGCTGGATGTCTCCCTCTGCCTGAATCTCTCTTTTCATCACCTCCCTTGCACAGGTGTTGATCTCAAGAGTACTTCCCAACAAGCGTCTTGTGCCTTACGCTCCCTCTCACAGTCTGTTTTCCCACCCTGGCATCGGATGTGAGTTGGGTTATAAGAAGCTAAAAAGTGAACAAGGAACAGTTTATTCAGGGCCCTATCTGGAATGCAGCCTAAGGGTTTAAAATAAAGGCGTGACAAGATCACAAATAACATCATTGCAGGTAAGCCCTCAAAAGGACAGGAGAATACCAGGAGGGAAACAAACATCAGGAAAAAAAATAACCCACTATGGAATTTCTCCCCAAGTCTTGAGGCCTGGTGACCTGAAGCTTTTTATGGGAAGAGAATTACCTTGAAATTCTAATCTCATAGGACTATTTCAGTTTGTATACTGGTGATCTCTCAACTCTCACTGTCATACAAGGTCATTGTGATGCACAAAGGCCTTAAGTTGGTAATACTGGAGGCCTAAGATGGTATGCATCTAAACATTTTTATATGGCACCACATGAATCGTCACAGAAGCTATTTTTTGGTGGTAGCGCTATATCAACAAGAAAAGAAAGTAAATAAAAAAGAAAAAATGTATTTCATGCTAATAATACTTAGCAATATAAAAGTCATACCAGAAAAATGAACTGAAAATTTTCCCCTGTTGCCATCATTTGCTATTTTTATAGATAACTCCTTTGGGGAATCTATTTCTTGGTTTACAAGTTATATAAAATGTGTTAGCAAATAAACCACAGTTCTGCCAAAAGTGATTTATTCAATATAACTTGTACAAATCCATTTTAAATGGTAGTGTCAGCTCTAGCTGTATCTTTTCAAGTAGAAGCAACTTTTAAATTTATCTACATTTGTTTAATACAGCCACCTTCTTAAACACCAAAACAAAATAAAACAGCTGCAGTACAGCAGATGGAAAGAATGGAAGCCGAATGGTCAGAGTACTGTGGTCCAAGTGGGTGGAAGGTGGTGACTAGGGAGATGGGGCAAGGTGGACAGAGTGGAGTGACTGTGGAAGCCACTGAGGGGCACTGTTCTGGCCTCTCTTAAGAAAGAACTTGCTCAGCAGCTGCAAGAGGGTAGCTCTCCCACTGGACTGGCTCTAGCTGCAGCACCTTCAGGATCTGCCCTGGCTTCCAACGGAAGTCACACTCTTCCCTAACACAATGGCGTATTAGGATCTTATCATTTCTTCCCCAAATGGAGGGTGAGCATCCCCTCTCTGAATTTCCCTCACATGCAATTTTTGCTTGGGAGAGCACTTGCTAGGCCAGCAGAGGCGCTGTCACATCTGCATCTGTCTGAGGCTCTCCTGACCCCATCGTGCTCCATTCTATCCCCTGCCCCAAGACCCACGTCTCCTTCCACAGGTGTCAGGTCAGAATTGTGGGGCTGCAGTGAGCTCTAACAAGCACCCCTGCTGCTCTCCCACGCACTCCTGCAACTGGCAGTGATGCTTTGTAGGTAATCAGTGATACTTTTGTGCCTGATAAAATGTGGAAAGAGAAAGAGAAATAGGGCTGAAGGGAATCTCCTGGGATTCTGGTTGGAGCATCTGAGATGGGAACACTGAAGCGGGGACAAATTTAGGAGGACATCCCAAGTTCATCTGGGGTCAAGCTAAGAATCAGGTACCTATGGAAAGTTCATTTTAATCCAGTTACCTTGCGATATAAAGAACGCAGTTTGGGAAATTGATTAGAATTCTGTGAATTTCTTTCACAATCAACAATACTCACTGAGGATCTTAAATATTTCACACTTCACTGTGAAACTCAGAGAGGCAACTGATGTTGCACATGGGCTTCCGACTCACATGATGGAATAATCAGTTGAAGAGCCTCCCAAAAGTGCCTCAAATTTCAGTTCCCAATCATAAATGGGGATGGCAATTTCTGCCTGGCAAGGTGGCTGTGACTGAGCCCAGGGGCTACGATAGGGAAGGCACTTAAAAGCATTTATTTTGTATTCTTTTTCCTATCTCAGTTAACACATTTGTTAAGCATAAGTAATATTAAATCCCCTCATCAGATGGTTACAAATGCATATATAGGAGTTTAATTAAAGATATCCTGGAAGGCATTGTGTAACATTTGGCTGTCATTAAAGGGCTTTAACAGCATACGGCATGTTCCAGTGGAAGGTGTCCTGTACTTACGACGGCTATGAGAGAGGGGGAATATTTCCAGCAGCACAGGCTGCAAGAAGAAAAATAGCCCGAGTATGGTGTCCGAACAGAAGACTACATGTTCCAAATAGTACCTGTTGCAGTCACCAAAACAGAAAAGGGCTATGAAAAGAACATAATCTATCACATCACAGATAACACATGTGTGGAAGAAACTGTTTTTGCAAATTGTTTTTTTTTAGTATAAAATGGGAAAAGAAAGCAATTTGCTTCGGGTTAAGGGTGGATGTACTAAATCCTTGTACTATTTTTCACTGTCTACCTGTGTCAGAAGGGCCATTGTGATTTATTTCTTGGAGAACTATAAATAGAATTTGCATGGCAACTAGTGAGAGGATGAAAATTCATTCCATAAGATGTGCTTGATGGACAGTTACAGAAACCAAATCTGCTTGCAATGTGAAAATGCACAAGGCTGGCTCTTTCTGCTGCTCTTGCACTATACACTATAGAGTACCCAGCATTTGTAAAACATGAATTTAATATTTAGACCCAAAAAACCCACAATTTCTTGATAGGCCAAAAGGCCAAGTAATGCCTGAGGCCACTGCAGACAGCTTGGCAGCAAATTCCCTTGAAAAAGCAGCTTCTCCTATGAAAAATAAATCATTTGCCTCTTTACTGAGAATTTTCAAATTCACTTTTTTCAGCGAATATAAAGTTACCACCAATTTCCTGAAAACCCAAACACAATTTCGAAACCCCAAAATTATGTTGACAAAGAAATATTTCCAGTTCATTTCCCCGTCAAGCTAAATGAAGAAAAACGCTCAGGATTCCCCACATCACGATGGTTCCTCTTCACCCGATTCACATATGCAGTAAGCAGAGGCAAAGTATTTATCGAGCCCATATGGACACTTGGAAATGTTAACAATTCTGTTTAAAGCAAAAATAAATTCAACTATGTCAGCATTTCAGGAATTTATAGCCAAAGACCACAGTTAAAACATGCCAAAAATCTCATTCTAACCAGAAAGCTTTTCAAACTTTTCCAGAATGAACATTTTTGTCATAATGATCACAGGCTCTCAAGAGCTTAATTGGATACTGGAATCTGGGTAGAAACAGTGACCTGAAATTCTTGACAAGTCAGCAAGTTACAAGAGAGGGGTGCTCACCCTCCACTAGGTACAGATAATCTCAGGCAGGGTGGCAGATGAATAATTAAACACAATCCCAGCTTTGTGTTAAAGTCTTCCTCATTTTTGCCCAGACCCCTGTGCAGGTTAGTGGCAGTAGTCACAGATCTTTCCCATAGATGGATGTGTACATTACATACCTAGGGCAAAGATCAATGCAAATCCCTTAAGAGGTGACCACTACTTGTCTTCCCATTTAACAGATGAGAAATCTGAGATGTTTACAGTGAGGTACAATAACTTGCCTATAATTTCAAAGCGCAAGTAGTAACTGGCTGACCCAGGAGGATAACATACATAGTTCTGGATCAAGACACCATGCTCCTAACTACTATCCTATACTAGAGTGAAAGAGGCTCATCTCCGAAAGAAAACCACTTCCAAGATAATCAAGGCCAACAGTGATGCATTTGTGATGCTAGGCCAACTGGCCCTGATCAACAGTGGTAGCCAATTAGCCATGTGATTAAGTTTTAGAGGCATCTCAGAAGTTGGGTAAGCAAGTGACCAAGAGAGTAGCTCCAATAGCTGCATCGAAAGCAAACCACAGAAACAGGCTTGGGCAGATGGCATCGGTGAAGGAGAGTATTTGAGGTGCTATAGCTATCCCACATGAGACTTGCTTCCTCATACCAATGCAACACGTATTACAAAAATTTCCACGGAAATGTATTGTGGACATTGTACCTGTGATTATTCCTCTAGTTGTAAGCATGTGTGTTCTCTGAGCATAAAGCTAAGTATACCCAAGTAAGGCAACAGGGAATAGTAAGAGAGGAATACTTTTTTTTTTTTTTTGAGATGGAGTCTCGCTCTGTCACCCAGGCTGGAGTGCAGTGGTGCAATCTCAGCTCACTGTAACCTCTGCCTCCCAGGTTCAAGCGGTTTTCCTGTCTCAGCCTCTCAAGTAGCCACCAGGGACTACAGGCGCATGCCACCACGTCTGGCTAATTTTTTGTATTTTTAGTAGAGATGGGGTTTCACCATGTTCGCTGGGATGGTCTCAATCTCCTGATCTCGTGATCTGCCTACCTCAGCCTCCCAAAGTGCTGGGATTACAGGTATGAGCCACCACGCCTGGCCAGAATACTATTTTTTTTACATATTAGAATCACAAGAAATTGCACTGGCAGTGAAAGGAGGTGTTAAAGCTCACATACTCACAAATGCTTCCCTTCATTCACTCACTCACAAACAGTTTTGAACACCTACTATGCACTAGGCATTGCCTGAAGGGCTAGTGATTGTCTCACGAAGTTCTATTTTTAGAGAGTCATAGGAATTAGAATTACAGGTGTTTACAAAATGTTTTATTAGCTACAATCATGCTTACTCTCCCTACACACTAACAGTATTAAATATTACAAGCATACCTCATTTTACTGTGCTTTGCTTTGTTATGCTTTATAGATACTGTATTCTTTGGTTTGGGGCTTTTTTAAAAACAAATTTAAGGTTTGTGAAAATCATGCAAGCAAGTCTATCAGTGCCATTTTTCCAACAGCATGTGCTCACTTTGTGTCTCTGTGTCATGTTTTGGTAATTCCTACAATATTTCAAACTTTTCCATTATTATTATATTTGTTATAGTGATCTGTGATCAGGGGATGTCACTATCATAAACTGTTTTGGGCATCACAAACCTAACCACATAAGACAGCAATTTTGTGTGTGTGTGAGACAAGGTCTCACGCTATTGCACAGGCTGGTGTGCAGTGGTGCAAATACAGCTCACTGCAGCCTCGACCTCCTGGGCTCAAGCAATCCTCCCACCTCAGCCTCCCAAGTAGCTGGGACTACAGGTGTGCATCAATACACCCAGCTAATTTTTGTGTATTTTGTAGAGACAGGGTTTCACCACATTGCCCAGGCTGCTCTCACCCTCCTGGACTCAAGGAATCCTTCTGCCTAAGCCTCCCAGAGTGCTGGAATTACAGGTGTGAGCCAATGCATCTGGCCGAGAAGGAATATTTAACTGACAAATGTTCCATGTGTTCTGACTTCCCCACTGACCAGCATACATTTTCTCTCTCTTTCTATCTCTCTCTCTCTCCCCCTTCCTATTCCCTAAGAAAGAACAATACTAAAATCAGGCCAATTAATAACCCTATAATGGCTTCTAAATGTTCAAGTACAAGGAAGAATCACACACCTCTCACATTAAACAAAAAACTAGAAATGACTAAACTTAGGACAGCATATTGAAAGCCACAACAGGCCAAAAGCTAAGCCCCTTAAACCAAACAGTTGGCCAAGTTGTGAATGCAAATGAAAAGTTCTTGAGGAAAATGAAAAGTTCTTCTCCAGTGAACACACAAATGATAAGAAAGAGAAATAGCTTTGATATGGTTTGGATCTGTGTCCCCTAAAATCTCATTCTGAATCGTAATCTCCAATGTTGGGGGTGAGGCCTGGTGGGAGGTGACTGGATCATGGGGTGGATCCCTTGTGAATGGTTTAACACCATCCCTCTTGGTACTGTCATGATACTGTTGTGATGACAATGAGTGAGTTTTTGCGAGATCTGGTTGTTTAAAAGTGTGTAGCACCTCCCCTCTCTCTCTTTCTCCTGCTCCTGCCACGTAAGATACCTCCCATATAAGACATGTCCTGCTCCTCCCAGGTAAGGCACTTGCTCCTACTTTGCCCTTTGCCATGGGTACAAGCTTCCTGAGGCCTCCCCACAAGCAGATGCTACCAAGCTTCCTATACAACCTGTCAACCATGAGACAATTAAGCCTCTTTTCTTTAAAAATTACTCAGTTCAGGTTTTTTTTTTTTAAGAGTGCGAGAATAGACTAATACAGATAATTGGTACCAGGAGTTGGCTATTAATACAAAGATACTTGAAAATGTGAAAGCAATTTTGGAACTGGGAAATAGGAAGAGGTTCAAAGAGTATGGAGGGCTCAGAAGAAGACAGGAAGATGAGGGGGAAGATGAGGGAAGTTTGGAACTTCCCAGAGACTTATTAAATGGTTTCAACCAAAATGCTGGTAGTGATATGGAAAATGAAGTCCAGGCTGAGGAGGTCTCAGATGGAGATGAGGAATTCATTGGGAACTCCAGTAGTCACTTTTGTTATGCTTTAGCAAAGAGCTTGCATGCATTGTTCCCTTGCTCTAGGGATCTGTGGAACTTTGAACTTAAGAGAGATGATTTAGAGTATCTGGTAGAAAAAATTTTTAAGCAGCAAAACATTCAAGATATAACCTGGCTGCTTCTAATAACCTATGCTCATATGCATGAGCAAAGAGATTATCTGAAAGCGATTCTTATATTTAAAAGGGAAGTACAGCATTAAAGTTTGGAAAAATTTGCAGCCTGGTCATGTGTTAGAAAAGAAAAGCCCTTTTCAAAGGAGGAATTCAAGCAGGCTACAGGAATTTGCATAATCTGCCATCATAGGCAGGGAGGTCTAGAAGGACAGAATGGTTTCCTGAACCAGGCCAAGGGCCCCATCACCCTGCACAGCCCCAGGACACTGCTTCCAGTATCCTAGCTGCTCCAGCTGCAATCCTGACTCAAAGGAACCCAGGTACCACTCAGGACTCTGCTTCAGAAGGTGCAAGCTAAAAGTATTGGTGGCTTCCACATTGTGCTAAGCTTGGAGGTACACAGAATGAAAGACCGAGGCTTGGGAGCCTCTGCCTAGATTTCAGAGGATATATGAAAAAGCCTGGATGTCAGGCAGAAGCCTCTACAGGTACAGAGCCCTTACCGAGAACCTCTAAGACAGTAGTGTGAAGGAGAAAAGTTGAACTGGAGCTCCCACACAGAGTCCACACTGGAGCACTGCCTAGTGGAGCTGTTAGAAGGCCACCGTTCTCCAAACCCTGGAATTGTAAACCACTGGCAACTTGCATCCTGTACTGCAAAAGCCATAGGCACTCACGGAGAGCCCATGACAGCAGCCACAGGAGCTAAACCCCACAAGGCCACAGGAATAGAGCTGCCCAAGACCTTGGGACTCCACCCCTCATGCCAGTGTGCCCTGGATGTGGGACATAAAGTCAAAGGAGATTATTTTGGAGCTTTAAGATTTAATGACTGTCCTGTTGGGTTTCTGACTTGCATAGGTCCTGTAGCTCCCCCCAATCTCTTTTGGCTGTTTTCCCCACTTTTAGAACTGGAGTATTTTACCTAATGCCTATACCTTCATTGTATCTTGGAAGTAACGAACTTGTTTTTGATTTTACAGGCTCATGGGCAAAAGGGACTTGCCTTGTGTCAAATGAGACCTGGGACTTTGGACTTCTGAGTTTATGCTATAATGAGTTAAGACTTTGGAGGACAGTTGGGAAGGCATGACTGTATTTTGCAATGAGGGAAGGATATGAGATATGGGGGGCCAGGGAAGGAAAGATATGGTTTAAATCTGTGTCCTGACAAAACCTCATGTTGAATTGTAATCTCCAATGTCGGAGGTGGGGCCATGTGGGAGGCAATTGGATCACTGGGTGGATCCTTCATGAATGGTTTAACAGCATCCTTCTTGGTACTGTCGTCACAATAGTGATGAGTTCTTGTGAAACGTGGTTGTTTAAAAGTGAGTAGCATCTCTGCTTCTTTTGCTCTCTTTATCCCACTCCTGTCAAGTAAGATGCCTGCTCCCACTTAGCCTTCCACCAAGGCTAAAAGCTCCAAGGCCTCCCCAGAAAGGGATGCCACCATACTTCCTGTACAAGCTGTGGAATCACGAGCCAATTAAACCTCTTTTCTTTATAAATTACTCAGTCTCAGGTATTTCTTTATAGCAGTGTGAGAACAAACTAATACAAGCCTTATTGGTGAGATGAAGAAAGTTTTAGTGGTCTGAAGAGCTAGAAAAATCAAACAAGCCACAACATTCTCTTAAGCCAAAGCTTAATCCAGAGCAAAGCCCTAACTCTTCAATTTTCTGAAGGGTGAAAGAGGTAAGGAAGCTGAAGAAGAAAAATTGAAGGGTAAGAGACATAGGTTGATAAAGTTTAAGAAAAGATGCCATCTTCATAACTTTAAAATGCAAGGTGAAGCAGCAAGAGCTGATGTAGAAGCTGTAGCAAGTTATACAGAAGATCTAGCTAAGAAAACCGATGAAAGTGACTGCCCTAAACAACAGATTTTCAATGTAGACAAAACAGCCTCCTGTCGGAAAAAAACATGTCATCTAGAACTTTCATAGCTAGAAAAGAGAAGTCAATGTCTGGCTTCAAAGCTTTCAAAGACAGACTGATGCTCTTGATAGGGGTTAATGCAGCTGGTGACTACAAGTTGAAGTCAATGCTCATTTACCATTCCCAAAATCCTAGGATCCTCAAGAATTATGCTAAATCTACTCTGCCTGTTATCTATAAATGTAACAAAGTCTGGACGACAGCATATATGTTTGCAGTAAGATTTGCTGAATATTTTAAGGTCACTGTTGAGACTTACTACTCAGAAAAAAAAATCCTTTTTTTAAATATTAAAATAAAAAATATTACTGTTCATTGACAGATAAGAGGTCTGATGAAGATGTACAGAAAGATTAATGTTTACATGCCTACTAATACAATATTCATTCTGTAGTCCATGGATCAAGGAGTAATTATGACTGTCAAGTATTATTATTTAAGAAATACATTTTGTAAGGCTATAGCTGACACAGTTATTCATCTGATGGATCTGGGCAAAGTAAATTGAAAACCTCTGGAAAGGATTTATTATTCTAGATATCATTAAGGAAATTCGGGATTCACAGGAGAAGGTCAAAACAGAAATTATAACAGGAGTTTGGAAGAAGTTGATTCCCACTCTCACAGATGACTTTGAGGGGGTTAAAGACTTCTGTAAAGAGAGTAAGTGCAGATGTGGTGAAAACAGCAAGAGAATTGTAATTAGAAGTAGAGCCTAAAGATACAAATGAATTTCTGCAATCTCGGGATAAAACCTGAGTAGATGACACATTGCTTCTAATGGATAAGCAAAGAACATGGGTTGTCTTCTGACAAAGATGCCATAAAGATTGCTGTAATGAACACCAAAAATGTAGAATACTATATAAACTTATTTGGTAAATCAGTGGCAGAGTTTCAGAGGATTGACTCCAATTGTAAAAGAAGTTCTACTCTGGATAAAATGCTATTAGACAGCATCACATGCTACAGAGAAATCTTTCATGAAAAGAAGAGTCCACTGATGGGGCAAACTTCATTGTTGACTTTTGTAAGAAATTGCCACAGCCATCCCAACCTTCAGCAACTATCATTCTGATCAGTCAGTAGCCATCAACACTGAGGTAAGACCCTCCACCAGCCTAAAAGATTATGACTTGCTGAAAGCTCAATCACTAGCATAGTTCAGCAAAAATGTTTTTTAAATTAAGCTATGTACATTGTTCTTTTAAGACACAATGCTATTGTGCACTTAATCAACTACCGGGTAGTATAAGCCTAACTTTTATATGCACTAGTAAACTAAAAATGTGTGTGACTCATTTTATTGCAATATTTGCTTTGTTGAAGTAGTCTGGAACCAAACCTGCAATGTTTTCAAGGTATGCCTGTACTTGTTAACTGATATTATTAACTGATATTATTCAGGTTTGCTGCGAAATTAATATAAATCCAGTTTCTAAAGATTATATTTTCAATACAAAAAGAGATTTACTTTTTAGTACAACTTTGCCATGAATCTTTTTGTCACTCTTAAGTATGAACACCCCCCCCTTCTTTTTTTTTTTGAGACAAGATCTTGCTCTGTCACCCAGGCTGAAGAACAGTGGCATGATCTTGGCTTATTGTAGCCTCAGCCTCCCAGGCTTAAGCGATCCCCCTGCCTCAGCTTCCCAAGTAGCTGGGACTACAGGTGCAAACCACCACACTCCGCTAATTTCCATATTTTTGGTAGAAATGGCGTTGCACCATAGTACACAGGCTAGTCGCAAACTCCTGGGCTCAAGTGATCTGCCCATCACAGCCACCCAAAGTGCTGGGATTATAGGCATAAGCCACCTCACCCAACCAGAAAACCATTTTTTTAAAAAAATTTTTATTGTATTTTAGGTTTTGGGGTACATGTGAAGAACATGCAAGATTGTTGCATAGGTACACACGTGGCAGTGTGATTTGCTGCTTTCCTCCCCTTCACCTATACCAAGCATTTTTTAAGTTAACA
>CAUYLG010001121.1:0-89940 GCA_963573385.1 Cacajao melanocephalus | reverse complement strand
GGAATAAAAGAATGGCCACTCCACAGGCAGAGCAGTTATTTGGGCTGCTCAACTGAGTGTACTTACAGTTATTTCTTGATTATGTGCTAAACAAGGGGTGGATTATTGATGAGTGTTCTGGAAAAGGGGTGGGAAATTCCCAGAACTGAGGGTTCCTCCCCCTTTTAGACCACAGAGGGTAACTTTCTGACATTGCCATGGCATCTGTAAACTGTCAGGGAGCTGGTGGTAGCATCTTCCATAGGGAGGTGAGCATCTGGCATCTGGAGCCCCTGGCCCTCCGCACAGTCCCGAGGCCTCTGGGGGGCTGGAGGTGGGGGAAAGGGTTCCAGGACCTCAGGGGCAATGAAGCCCCAAACCCTGAGCCACTCCTCCTACTTCTGGCCTTAAAGGGACTTGCACACATGTGGCTGAGAACATTTACCAGAAAGGTGTTACTGTTGCTGGAAAGGGGTCCTGATCTAGACCCCAAGAGAGAGTTCTTGGACCTCGAGCAAAATTCTGGACAATTCCATAAAGTAAAGTGAAAGCAAGTTTATTAAGAAAGCAAAGGAATAAAGAATGGCTACTCCATAGGCAGAGCAGCAGCCTGGGCCGCTCAACTGATTATAGTTACTTCCTGATTATATGCTAAACAAGGGGTGGATTATTCATGAGTTTTCCTCAAAAGGGGTGGGCAGTTCCCGGAACCAAGGGTTCCTCCCCCTTTTAGACTATATAGGGTAACTTCTGGACATTACAATGGCATTTATGAATTGTAATGGTGCTTAAAAAAAGATACCTTTAGCATGCTAAAATTCTGTAATAAGCATATAAGGAGCAGTGAAGACGACCAGAGGTCACTTAACTGGCCATCTTGCTTTTGGTGGGTTTTGGCTGGCTTCTTTATGGCATGCTGTTTTATCAGCAAGGTGTGTTTGTTTTTGAGACTGGAGCTGTCACCCAGGCTGGAATGCAGTGGCATGATCTTGGCTCACTGTAACCTCCACCTCCTGGGTTCAAGCAGTTCTCATGCCTGAGCCTCCCGAGTAGGTGGGAGTACAGGCGCACCTACACACCAGATTAATTTTTGTATTTTTAGTAGAGACGGAGTTTCACCATGTTGCCAGGCTGGTTCAAACTCCTGACCTCAGGTGATCTCCCCACCTTGGCCTCCCAAAGTGCTGAGATTATAGATGTGAGCCACCATGCTGGGCTCAGCAGGGTCTTTATGACTCGTACCTTGTGCCTATCTCCTATCTCATTCTGTGACTTAGAATGCCTAACCTCCTGGGAATGAAACCAGTAGGTCTTAGGCTTATTTTGCCCAGTTTCTATTCCACATGGAGTTGCTCTGGTTCAAACGCCTCTGACATTACCAAAAAGGAAAATGTAAACTATAATCACAGTCAGCACCAAATTAGAAACACTTAGTGAAACAGTCACCTGTGAAAACCAGAGACAGATGTATGAATATACTTTTTAGTAAACACAGAACTGTGTACTTTAAAAGGGTAAATTTTGTAGTATGGTCATTATGCCTCCATGAAGCTGTTCTTCAAAACAAACAAACAAAAAAGACAAGTTAGACCCCAGGTTTTTCTGCTTCTTTCCCACTTCTGCAGATTCAGTGTTGGCTCTCTAAGAGGCCGACATGGTGGAAAGCTCTGGTCTGAGGGGTCGTATACATGGCCAAGGGCAAGATGAGAAACCCTATGAAAACAAGAGAACCGAGTGAAAATTCGCCTCCTGAAGAGCAGGACTCCAAGCTGCCTTCTCTTCCTCAACTCCCCAAACACTGACAGCCAAAGTGTATTCTCTGGGAAAATGAGAAGATTTTTCTTTGGGAATTCTGCCCTGCCCAGAAGAAAAGGCCCATAAACACTGGGAGTGGGTGTCTCTTATCCCTGCCTCCTCACCCTACAGCAGTGGGTCTTAAACTTGAGGGACACCCTCACACCCCCAACCTGGTCTTCTCTTGGTACATTTAACAGAGCCTGGAGATGTTGTGGGTTGTCTCACCTGGTAGGAGATGCGTGTTACAAGTATCTATCACACAGAGGCCAACGATGCTGCTAAACATCTTACAACTCAAAAGACAGTTTTCACACAATGAAGAATTATCTGGTCCAAAATGTCACTAATGCTGAGATTGAGAAACACTGTCCTAAAGTCAGCCCCACCCATCAGCAAGGCCTGCCCACGTGCAGAATGCTTCCACATAGCTTTTCAGCACCTCACAATGATATATGAGCAGATAGCCAAGTGCCCCCAAACAATAAAACAAAGATCAGAAGAGTGATGACTTAAAAGATTTTGCCGAAATGACAGATCAGTATTGTCCCTGACACACGCATCTCAGTGGTGAAGTCTCCCTGCATCCATTCCTGCTCCCTTTGCCAAGGTCAAAGCCCACTGAGCAGCGATCCAACCACAGGACTACTGGTTTCCAAGCAATCTTACAACGGGGACTCTCTGGCTCAGTGGAGGTCTTCTCCACTCCAAACTGTATGCATGAATACTCTGACATTCTAGGATATCAGATGAACTGAGTCTTGCTAGGGAGAGTGAACTCTAGAAACAAAGTAGTAGGTAGAATTCAAAACATCCAAGGAGAGGAGTTAGGAAGGTGTTTCCTATGGCAGAAGTGGCTGAGAAACTTAAAGCAATTAAGTTGTCTCTGCTGGGGACTTGCCTGCCCTGCGCTCTGCTACCTCTACACCAGCTTATCTCCAAAGGGTTGGTGATGAGTGATTGCACATCATAGCCTGGCTTTGTGCTGCTCTCTGGAATAGAGAAGAAGCCTTAGAGCCCTAGAGCCCAATAGGGTAGAGAGAACACGGAAGAGGCTGGAGGTGGAGCAGCTGAGAAGGCAAGGGCCTCATCTCTTCCACTATGGCCATACCTTCATGAGGCAGTGAAGTAAGGAGCTTTGTAGCAGGTGCATCGTGGAGCAGAAGAAAGGGGCAGGCTGGTTCATGCCCTGGCAAAAGTGGAGCCCAGACTCACTGAGGCTGGGAGCAAAGTGATGGTGAGCAGCAATCCCACGGGGTCTCTCCTAACTCTTCAGGGCTTTGGGTGTCCTGGTTATGGCCGTGTTATCTCACTCAGTCCCCAAAGGGCTCTTGCAGTTGTTGTAGCAGAATTAACTCCACCCAGCAGAGGGAAAAAAAAGGAGGCAGAGAAAGCTTCAATAACTTGTTTATGGTAGTGTGGGATGAAGAGGGGCTTGCCACCTGTCTGATTCCAGCTGACACCAAAAAATGGAGTTTGACTTTATGTGTTTAACACTTTTGCTTTGAGAAGCATTGCAGTTGTTCCTTGTCCTTATACCGTGTGGGCAGAAGTAACAGCCCCTGAATCTAGGCTCCCTACTTTCTTTCCCTGACTCTGCCTCCTGGGGTGGTGGGGGAGAAGCAGACAAAGAAAAAAACCATGACCCCTAGTCATCAGCTGGCTGCAGTTTTCCCTGTGGGCCATGTAGACCGTGCCTTTCAGTCTGTCTGGCTTATATCTGGCAATAATCATCCCCTGCCCTGGGAGTAATGGGGGATGCCCTCAGGTCCCAGATACCTGGATCTGGGCCCAACTTCCTGCATAAGAGTCTGAGATGGCAGAGACAACCTCAGCAGGTTGAGGCAAGGGTTTCATGAACTCTTGGCCTCAAATGATCTGCCCACCTCGGCCTCCCAAAGTGATGAGATTACAGGCGTGAGCCACCACACTTGGCCCACTTTTTAATTTTTTTTTAAGAGATGAGTCTCACCGTGTTGCCCAGGCTGATCTTGAACTCTTCAGCTTACGTAGTCGTCATGCCTCAGCCTCCAAAAGTGCTGGGATTACAGTCGTGAGCCACCATCCCCAGCCCAAAAGATAAAATTCTTAAGGATTTCAGCCGGGCACGGTGGACCCTGAGTTCAAGGGTCCTTGAAAACAGGACCCTTCTGCCCCACCTTCAGTGCTGATTGAGAAAGGTCAAGGAACCAAGACTCTTGAGCAAACAAGCTTAGGAGCACTGTTCATATTACACAACTCAAAGCTTTCAGGGACACGCTGCTACCATCCAGATCCCTATGGCCTATCTCCCACCCTGTGCCACTAACTATCCCAGCACTGCGCTTGTTGGTGTAGATGCGTAGGTGGAGGGCAGCATCCTTGAGATAGCACCAGCTCACGTTATCCAGCTAGGGTGTTAGCTGGCGTAACTGGATCCTCTCCATTGTGCCGGTTTACAACATTCTATGAGCAACACTGGATGTTTTGTAAGCAGATACTCACAACTAATTATATATGTATGTATATACTTCTAATTGGAGAGACAAATTAACAAGATGGCCCAAGAAGCTTCCCCAAACAGGAGGTCTGGGGACAAAAGCACCCCTGGATTTGACTGCCCTGCAACTTTTGGTGGAGATTGCACGTGTCATTTTTGTTGTCGTATTGAGTCTTGGGGTTTTATTTTCTCTGAGCAAACCATATCCATGAAAGAGAATTCGTACAGAACTCACCCTCCTTAGCTCTAGCAATAGGAATGTTTGCTATCCTGATAACATCAGAGCACAACACTCTGATATTATTACTCTTCAGAGTAATGTTTGAGTTGAATGTCCTGTAAATGTTACTCAAATAATATTAGCTAAAGTATTGTGTTAAGAACAATGAAGAAAAAGAAAAGGAATATTTTACAAAAAGTTAAAAGCACATTTTTGTGCCACTTTTCCCATAAAGGCTGCAAATGTGTGGAATCAAAAGGTTTCAAATTACAGACATGTCAAGACCACCATGGAGAAAAGGCAAATCTTGGTGAGGCAAAACCTAAGGGCAGAGTAGAGAGGGAATCTTCCTGGAGACTAGAATGCTCTGCTCAGACCCCAGACCCCGCCTGGCAGTTTGTTAGGGTTATAGCTCTGCGAGGAAACATGATTCCAAGTCATGTTGTAAAATGCTGGGTGGGCAGTGTGCCCAGGGCTCTGCCATACGTCCTGAGGTCAGCAGTCTTCATAGTTGTGCCCCAGGCAGAGGGGACAGTGGAAGCAAAGACAAAGAGAAGTCACAGCACCGTGAGTGAAAGCAAGTCACATTAGCGGGTAGGAATGGATGGACTGAAATAGAGAGGCAGATGGGGCCGGAGGCCGTTGGAGCTCTCAAGGGCCTTGGATGGCACATCGGAGGGTCTGGGTTTTACCCCTAGGCCATAGAGTCCCAGTGAAGGGTTTCAAGTAGAGGAGAGATGAAGTCAGACCTCTGCTCTGGGGGCTGCTCTGGCTGCCATGCAAGAGAGAAACTGAAGGGCAGGGCCAACAGCCCAGTGCCCAGGTGGGAGGCAAACACAGGACCTTTGGAAAGGAGGATATGGTGCAATCCAGATTTTCCCAAGAGGTCAGAAGAGTTTAGGGAATAAAAGCCTGGGCTCTGAAGTGAGAACAGTCAACAGGGCTGAAGCCTGTCTCCAGGGACTGCTGGGACCCATCTTATCTCAGCCTCCATTTATTCATCTGTAAAGAAAGATAATAAGATAATGTGCCTCAAATGGTTGTGGTGATGATTCAATAAGTCATTTAAAGGAGTTGGCAAGTGCCTAGCAGAAAGGCAGTGACAGGTAACTGTCAGCTGTGTCTGCCTTGAAGGGTGGGTTTCCTGACTGTGCATATGCATGGCTCTGTACTCAGAAAGGCCCTGTACTTGGTCTAGTACTATGCTGACACCATAGTGAAATTCTTTTTTTTTTTTCTTTTGACATGGAGTCTGGCTCTGTCACCCAGGCTGGAGTACAGTGGCACAATCACGACTCACTGCAGCCTCTGCCTTCCAGATTCAAGCAATTCTTCTGCCTCAGCCTCCTGAATAGCTGGGACTACAGGTGCACGCTGCCATGCCCAGCTAATTTTTTGTATTTTTAGTAGAGATGGGGTTTCACCATGTTGGCCAGGACTGTCTTGATCGCCTGACCTCGTGATCCAGCCATCTTGGCCCCTCCCAAAGTGCTGGGATTACAGGCGTGAGCCACCGTGCCTGGCCGAATTTTTTTTTTCTTTTTTTTTGAGACGGAGTTTTGCTCTTGTTGCCCAGGCTGGAGTACAATGGCACAATCTTGGCTCAATGCAATCTCCACCTCCAGGGTTCAAGCGATTCTCCTGCCTCAGCCTCCTGAGTAGCTGGGATTACAGGCGGATGCCACCATGCCCAGCTATGTTTTTTTTTTTTTTTTTTTTTTTTGGTACTTTTAGTAGAAACGGAGTTTCTCCATGTTGGTCAGGCTGGTCTCGAACTCCCAATCTCAGGTGATCCGCCTGCCTTGGCCTCCCAAAGTGCTATCAGGAGTTTGAGACCAGCCTGGCCAACATGGTGAAATCTCATCTCTACTAAAAACATAAAAATTAGCCAGGCATGGTGGCACACACCTGTAATCCCAGCTATTTGGGAGGCTGAGACAGGAGAATTGCTTGAACCCAGGAGGCAGAGGTTGCAGTGAGCTGAGATCATGCCACTGCATTCCGGCCTGGGCAACAGAGTGAGACTCTGTCTCAAAACTAAAAAATAATTTTAAAAAATTAAAAATTAAATCCAGGTGCAGTGGCTCACACCTGTAATCCCAGCACTTTGTGAGGCCAAGGTGGGTGGATCACTTGAGGTCAAGAGTTTGAGACCAGCCTGACCAACATGGTGAAACTCCATCTCCACTAAAAAACAAAATTAGCCAGGAGTGATGGTGCACACCTGTAATCCTAGCTACTTGGGAGACTGAGGCAAGAGAATCTCTTGAACCTGGGAGGCGGAGGTTGCAGTGAGCCGAGATCATGCCATTGCACTCCAGTCTGGGTGACAGAGCAAAACTTCATTTCAAAGAAAAAAAATTAGCTGGGCATAGTGGTGCTTGCCTGTGGTCCCAGCTCTTTGGGAGGCTGAGGCAAGAGGATCATTTGAGTCCAGTATGTTGAGGCTGCAGTGAATCATGAGAGAAGGAGGAAGAGGAGGAGGAGGAGGAGGAGTGCGGGGGAAGAGGAAGAAGAAGGGGAGGAGGGGGAGAAGGAAGGAGAAGAGGAAGAAGGAGAAGGAGGATGAGAAAGGAGAAGAAGAAGAAAGAAGGAAGAGGAAGAAGGAGGAGGAGGAGGAGTCTGATGGGACAATGGGGTATGTACATGAGCAAAGGAGATATGAACATATGCCACCCTATTTCCATGTCACATATATGATGCCCCATGAGCACATAATTCCAGTGGGCCCACAATGCATGGGAGTTTAGCGAGACTCAAAGCGAGTACAAGGCTGGGGTGTTCTATCTGTGGTTAAATATGTAGAAATGCTTCCAGCCCAGAGGGGCTACACTTCCCATTTAAACAAGAACTTGCTTCAGATACTAAAAGAAGGAAGTGGTGTTCTAAGAAGCGTGACACCTAAGGAACCCTATCCTATCCTTTTTCATTCGAGTTACTTCCCTGGATTAGCCAACCACCTAGGCTGACAATAATGACCCAGAAGAAAAGGGAAAGATAGAGCAACCCATAATTCCTTTTCTTTTCAGTTCTTTTTTGCTCATCAGTAAGCCAAAGGCAGGAAACATTGGTAGAATGTGCACATAACAAGACATGAAGTAAAACCATTGAGTTAGCTTTGTGCGGCATTTCTACAGTCCTGATAAGCCTGAAATCCTGCATGTATATGAGCTGTAAAATACAAATTGCGTCATTTCAGTGATTCCACATAGGAGTCAAGTACACTTATACTTGCATTGAAACCTGGCATTGCTGAATATACAGATGAACAATGAGATGCATGCGAATAATTTAAAATTTTGAGTTTTTGCAGAATGACATTAAATAGCAGAAAGAAAGGTTTTATATTTTAGTACCTTTAACTGTTTTTCTTGCTTTCTGGACAAGAGACCCCATATTTTCATTTTCCTCTGGGCCCTGCAAATTATGTAGGCCACTCTGCTGCTTTTATTATTAATCCTCAGGGGGGGATGCGTGAGGACTGAGGAAAAGGCAGTAGAATCCTAATAGTCATTAGAGGGTAGCGGGACATGCATGTTATAGAACCCATGCATTTGCTCCAGAGATATACCTTGGATTCTATGTCCAAGCAGATAGGCCGGCCTAGGGGTGCTCAGGCCTGTCCACCCTCCTCTTGGACCTTGTCTCCTCCTTGGTCTGAGTGAGCATCAGTGTCCTGCCCCTACCTCCCCGTACCCTTCATTACCACCAGCCTGGCTCCCTCAGTTCCCACCCCAGTCTATGTGGGAGGATAAGCAGCTGTCACACTCTTTTCTAGAAAAGGCAACATTAGGCCTGGTTCCCTAACACCAGAGCCTGAGATGGACAGGTGGAGTGTGGGGGTTGCTCTCAGGAGAAGAGGCAAGAAGCAGGGCAAGGCAGGGGAAGGGATGAGCAAAGACCCCACTAGAGTCCAGCTTCTGGCTGATCTCACAGGAAGCTCTGGGATGCAAACGACATCAATACACTGTTCCCATTTTTGACACAAGTGGGGCCATCATACCTCCTTGTTCATCCATCCATTCATCCTTGTGGCTGTAGGCTAACCTGGGGGTGGTAATGGGTTACCTCAGGGTTCAGCAGCCCCTGCTCGGCCAAGGCCAATTCTTCTCTATAGAAGGGGTCAGCTATGTGCCTTTAGCCCTGGAGGGTGGGTGCACTTGCTCTGAGAGGGAATCTGGGCAGATCACCGGCAGTGTCCACTTACAGAGTTTAACCCTGAACAACAAGGAAACCACAGCCCAAAAGTGACCTTTACAAAGGCATTTGCGGATTTAATGGTCAACCCAAGTCAAAGCCACATATCCCAACTTCCAGGCCCAGGCTCAGTTGATCTCCTGTCACAGACCTGACCAGGAGACACAAGGGCCCTGCATTTTTTCATTTCTCCATCTGACACATGGGGGTGACAACACTCTCCTCACCATGAGAAACAGAGAGGTTGGGGCAGAGTGCCCCGGGCAGGACCTGGCACAGAGCAGTGTGCAACACATATGCAACGAGGATAATAGTTTTAAGACATCACTGTTTTCTTTTTCACACTCTCCAATATGAGACTTTCTCCCTCTTCCCTGAATCTGTATTTATCTCAGGAAGCAGGGAATTGATCTAAGTGGTATGCAAAGAAAAAAGCAAAATACTCTGTTTTCAGCATCTGACTTCCAAACTTGGATTTTTGAACTCCATAGAAATAATTGTAGAAAGCAGGGTTTGTTGTGAGAGAGAAATCTGTAAATTCCTAGATCACTCCTTCAGACACCAAGGGCTAAACCCAGCCACCAGACAGCAAAAACACATGAGCCCCTGAGGAAAGCCATCTCTGTTTCATTTGCTGACCAATCCCCAGAGCCAAGAACTGGCTCTGACCCTAGTGGGTGATCATTTTTATCTGTAAGAAGGAGAAAAGTGGTGTAATCCACAGTTAGACCGTCAGGTACAAGGGAATCTGATAGCCCTATCTGGAGGGAATTTCTCTCCGAAGATGAAGCTGTTGTAGAAATCCTCCTCTGGCAACAGAGAACAAAAAGAGCAGGGCAAAGGGCTGCTGGGGGCCCTCACTCATCAGGGGAGAGGGCTCAGGGCACCCCCAGCAGGAACCTTGCTCACCAGTTCCTGCTCTGGGCCAGGCCATCCAGTGGCTGCACAGATGCCCATGCTGCTCCTCACATGGATGGGGGCCCTGCCCTGGAATGGCCCTGGTGGGTAAAGGGATTCGCTGCTCCAGACCTGCAGCATAGACACCAAAGAATGCGACTCATTTGCCGCATTCCCCGGGGACTGGGGAGGCACTGCAGGAACCAGGTGGATCAGAGACCAAGGTGAGGAACAAAGAGAAAAGCTTCAAAGCTTGAGATGAACTGCTGCATGTGCATTTTAGAGGTAGTTCTTTTGCCCCTTCCCTTCACCGAGGTTGCATGGGACAGGCACTCCTACTCCGGACTCCTGAGGAAGTACATGGGCATGATCAGAGGCTGGGTCTGTCCTTGATGCCCACAGACTTGCCCTGGGGCAGGCTCTTGATTCTGTCGTGTCACAAAATCCTTTGGCATCCTCGTAAGGTCCGTAGACCCATTTTCATTTTTATTTATTTATTTATTTATTTGAGACAGAGTCTCACTCTGTCACCCAGGTTGGTGTGCAGTGGTGCGATCCCAGCTTACTGCAACTTCTGCCTCCTGGGTCAAGTGATTCTCCTGCCTCAGCCTCCTGAGTGGCTGGATTACAGACGCATGCCACCACACCCAGATAATTTTTGTATTTTTAGTAGAGACAGGGTTTCACCATGTTGGCCAGACTGGTCTCAAGCTCCCGAGCCCAGCTGATCCACCTGCCTTGGCCTCCCAAAGTGCTGGGATTACAGGTGTGAGCCACCGCGCCCGGCCACAGTCCCCTTTTGAGAACATAAGACTTTAAATCCATAAAACATTTGTAAACAGGATTACAAAGGAAACCAGTGATCCTGAACTAGGAATCAAAATCACTTTAAATATCTTTCATATAGTGACAATATATGCTTCCTGATTAAATAACAAGATCTCATGGCAGATCTCGATTACAATTTTAAAGTTGTAATAACATAAATGATATTTTGAGACATTCCCAATGGTTTAATTGGGGAATAAAATATCTGTGACTTTTGCTGGGACAAAAATGACGTCTTTGCTTACATTCATGATTGAAGGAAATGCTAAATCTCAGTTAAGGATAGGAAAAACAAAGATGTAATGTTTTCTCTGTCATGGTTCACAGACTCACAGAATTCCATCCGCAACTCTGGGAGTTCCAGGGACTCCAGGTTAAGAACTCCACACTCTGAGACCTTGTGACCACCATTCAGATGGTCCCTCAACACTCTGGTGATGGTGTTCTTTTCTCTTCTTTTCTTTTCCTCTTCTCTTCTCTTCTCTTCTTTTCTTCTCTTTTCTTTTTTCTTTTTTTTTTTTTTTTTTTTTTGGAGGAGTCTCACACTGTTGCCCAGGCTGGAGAGCAATAGCACTATCTCGGCTCACTGCAACCTCCGCCTCCCGGGTTCAAGCAATTCTCCTGCCTCAGCCTCCCAAGTAGCTGGGATTACAGGCACCTGCCACCGGGCCCAGCTAATTTTTGTACGTTTAGTAGAGATGGAGTTTCACCATCTTGGCCAAGCTGGTCTCGAACTCCTGACCTTGTAATCAACCTGGCCTCCCAAAGTGCTGGGATTACAGGTGTGAGCCACCACACCCAGCCTTGGTGATGATTTTCAAAGCAGCCAAATCTGCCCTCCCTGAAGCCAGGGAAGAAAAGCTGTGGAGGGAGAGGGTGGGGGCTGAGCAGGAACATTCGTCTGTGTGGGCTCAGGACTCCTGCAGCAGGATCCACAGGGCAGGCTCCTGGGCCTGGCACAGACTGACTGATTCCAACACCCAGTACCACTCCAGGGAATCTCCATTTTATGTTTTTAAAATTATTATTTTTTTCTTTTTGTGGAGACGGGGGTCTTGCTCTGGTGCCCAGGCTGGTCTTGAACTCCTGGACTCAAGCAGTCCTCCTGCCTCTGCCTGCCTAAGTGCTGAGATTACAGGTGTGCACCACCACCTGCCAGAATCTGCATTTTAAACAGAAGCCCAGGTAATAAACATCCTCGCATTTCCCTGGTGCTTTGTCCCAGTCAGGGACTCAAGATGGTGGGAAAGAGCCCTGGGATGCTCCTCACACCTCCTCTGGCTAGCGTGCCAGTGGCGTCACTGCCGGGAGATGAACCTGCAGCTCCTGGCCCCTCCAGGGCCCCTCATGTATAAGTGATGCCTGAAACATGAGGCCACGCTGCCTCTTTGCAGGGAAACCTGAGCAGAGGAGTGTATGGCCGGATTGATGGGCCGGGAACTAGCCACCTCCCTTCACCTGTCTCTCCCAAATTTCACCCACCTCCACATTCAATGTCAAACAAACCAAGAAGCCCTGGCTGCTGTCAGGTCTAGGAGGGGAGGCCAGCCACCATGATGGCAGGAAAGCAGGCTAGGCTGAAGGCGTGCACCCAAGAGCACACTGTGTGAGCCTGTGCGGGACCCCGGCAGCACTGCTGACCATGAGCCACCAGGTAAAGGGCCTGAAAGAGGAAGGTGAGTCCACGTCCTGATCTTCTCGTGGGGGGCCCCCCACAGGGTTCCTGGGCAGCAGCAGGGGATGGGAGAAGCAGATGTGTGGTCTTAAGAGACATAGGGAGTGGCTCACATCTGTAATCCCAGCACTTTGGGAGGCTGAGGCAGGCAGATCACCAGGTCAGGAGATGGAGACCATCCTGGCTAACACGGTGAAACCCCATCTCTACTAAAAATACAAAAAAAAAATAGCCGAGCGTGGTAGTGTGCCCAGGTAGCCCCAGCTACTTGGGAGGCTGAGGCAGGAGAATTGCTTGAACCTGAAAAGTGGAGATTGCAGTAAGCCGACATTGTGTCACTGCACTCCAGGCACCACCCCCCACTAACAAAAAGAGGCATAGGGAGGAACTGGGTTTGAGTCCAGGGTCTACCCTCTGCGTGCTGAGCAACCTCATCTGGTTATTCAACTTCTCTGGTCCTCATAGATGAGATGGAGGTAGCCATCACCTCCTTGCAGGGCTACTGGAAGGATTCAACCTGTGCACGGCGCCTATGTTCAGGCCAGCTCTGGAGGCCATGCCAGCTGCTGCATGTTCCCCAGAGCCTGCCGGGGCCTTTCAGCCTCCTAATTGTCTTGGTTAGGGTTGCCTATTCTTAGCAAACCCCTCAGCAGATTTCTATCTGTCTCTGTCTCTGTCCAGGACAAGGGATGTCGGGTGTTCTGACCTCATGACTGACAGTATCAGAGAAATGTCACAGGCAGGAGACTCTATAATTTGCTGAATAAAATCACTGGAGCTAGGTTCTAGTTTGAGGCAGCCAAAAACCAGCTGAGGGGTCCCACAGTGACTGGGGGGGCTGCAGGGAGGGGGACTCCCCAGAGGTCGGCCATGTGTCAGCATTCCTGTCTCTTACAGCGCGAGGCAGAGTGAAACAGCGGGCGAGGAGCGGCTCTCCACCCACAGGTGAGATGGGGTGAGGGTCTCTGGGGAACCCGCAGTTCCTGGATGCCCTCTACCCAGCCCAGCGGTCTAGCCACCCATCCAACTTCTCTTTCATCTCCTTCCCTCTCATTCAACACCCTGCATGGAGCCTTCCTGGGAGGCAAGCTGTGTAACATGGGAGGGGGCAGAGTACCATGCAGAGAAGGTGCCTCTCGGCCCTGGGTGTCAAGGGAGACTCCCAGGGTTAGTAACACTCTGAGTTGAGCCTTAGGAATCAGTGAACATCCACCAGACAGAGGGCAGGGAAGCTCAGTGCAGGCTTCTGGTGGGTGGGCTGTGTGGCCAGACTCACACCCAGGTCCCGGGACTCTAAGGGGAATGCTCCTAACCTCCAAAAAGTAGCAGCCATAGTGGGTGCTCCATTGGGAATGTCACCACAGCTCTCCCGTGAGCTGGTGAGGGAGCCAACTTGCTCCAGGAGAAGCAGGAAAACCCAAGGAAGCCACAGGCGGGAGAGAAAATCCTTGGTTGAGACTGAGGGTTCAGAGGAGAGGGGCAGAAGCCACACTCACAGGCTGGGCATCTTCACGTCACAGAATATTATGGATGTGATGCTGTTTTCTCCCCCTTCGCATCCCAGGCAGGGCTGGGTCCTGCACCCCACACTAGTAGGCACGAAACCAGAATCTTGGGGAGTGATGGAGTTCTAGGGGTTGGAAGAGATCTCCTTCCTCCCCCTTCTTGGAGGGAGGGCTCTGTCCTGGCCCCACTCTGACATGCTATCAATGGAGGAGCTGGCTCCAGGAGCCACTTCATCCTTCCCTTCTGCCAAGCCCTTCCCCTCTGGTGACCTGCTACTCCCCAGTTGTGGGGAGCCTGAGCCTCCGTGAGGCAGCCCTGTGACGAGGGGAGAGACCCAGGAGCAGGAGGCACTGAGGAGCTGAGCAGAGGCTGGCAGGAGATGCAGCCGTGGCATCTCAACAGCCCTTCCTGGCCCCCACCCCGGAACTTCCCTCAGCCACTGTCCCTTCTTCCCACCCACCTGCCTGCCTCATCCACTCTTTACCTCAATCCAAAGATGTGGGAGCAAATGTGAGAAGTGTCTAGGGTGGACAGAGGAGAAACCTTCCTCCCGGGGGTCAGGCCGCAGTGCTCCCACGGTGACCGCTGCCTTGGGGTGGACAGATGAGAAACCTTCCTCCCGGGGGTCAGGCCGCAGTGCTCCCACGGTGACCGCTGCCTCGGGGTGGACAGATGAGAAACCTTCCTCCCGGGGGTCAGGCCGCAGTGCTCCCACGGTGACCGCTGCCTCGGGATGGACAGAGGAGAAACCTTCCTCCCGGGGGTCAGGCCGCAGTGCTCCCATGGTGACCGCTGCCTCGAGGTGGACAGATGAGAAATCCTCCTGGGGGGTTGGGCCATGGTGCTCCCATGGTGACTGCTGCCTGTCGGACACTGGGGCTGGTTCTCCGCATTCCACTCCCCCCATTGTCATCCAGATAGATACCATCCCTTCTGCACCTAGCCTGGCCTTCCCCTTCCTCAGCTGCATGGCTGTGCCTTGTGGGACTCCCCTGTGGGCAGGAGTCCTTGAGTAGGACTGAAATGGAAGATCATTTTGCCTAAAACACAAACCCTTTCCTACTGAAATATTCCACGTCACCTCTGCCATTTTCCCTTTCCCATAGAACATAGGAAATTGATCAGAATGTTCACTTCAGAGATCTAAATGGTGAAGGGACGCAGTAAAGCTAAATATTGGGAATATATTAAATGAACTGAAACCCAGCCCCATGAAGGTTTCTATTTGAAATCTCCTCTGGAGTCACCTGCGAGGGAACCTGATATTCTGTTTTTCAGTTCATTCTCTACTAGGAAGGGAAAAAAAAGTTTAAGAATACAATGTTCTTTTCTCAAAATAGCTACAGTTTGTTACTGTGTTCTTTGAAAAGAAGGGTGAGAACTCTCCCTCCTCCTGTATCGTTTGGTAAATGCACTGAACTGTTGAGATCACCAGATTGGACGGTGGCCCCAGCTTTTCCCGGGCCTGTGTTTGGCACTGTGAATTCTCTGACCGAGTCAGGTGCTACATGGGAGGAGGCCTGTTACGTTGAAGAGTGTGTGCTGGGCTTAAAGCTCTTCCTAGCAAGATAGCTGCCTTTCCAGCTCCTAAATTATGCGTTATGTGGAGTCTGTTGAAAACTGATTATGAAAGAGGAAAAAGCAGCTTATTTTCTGTGTAGAAGAGGGCTGGGGAAAATTGAAGGGCAAATTCTGCCTTGTTTTCTACATTCCATGTGAATATATATATATATATATATATATATATATATATTTTTTTTTTTTGAGATGGATTCTCCCTCTGTTGCCCAGGCTGGAGTGCAGTGGTGGCATGATCTTGGCTCACTGCAACCTCCACCTCCCAGGTTCAAGTGATTCTCCTGTCTCAGCCTCCCAGAGTAGCTGGGACTATAGGCGCATGCCACCATGCCCAGCTAATTTTCGTATTTTTAGTGGTTTCACCATATTGGTCAGACTGATCTTGAACCCCTGACCTCATGATCCGCTCACCTCGGCCTCCCAAAGTGCTGGGATTACAGGCGCGAGCCACCACCCCTGGCCCTGATAATTCTACTGTTGTCTAACATCAGGCAGAGCACCACCAGGACTCTAACACAGACAAAGGAAGAATTAACAAATCTCTGGATATAGAGCATACAATTGCTGAAATGTTCGAACATTTTACTTACAAAGTTAACCTAGAGAAGGCTAAGCATCTCTTCTGATTTAACAAGCTTCCCACAAAACCCTAACAACAATGTGTCAAATAATCCTAATTGTTTCTGGCACCTGTGTTTTAAATAAGATGCAAGAACAAGTCTTTGTGGTCTCTTAGGGGCCCTCTGGGAAATCTCAAAGATAGACTTAGGTAACAGATATTCTGAAAGTTATTTAACTTCACTTGAGAGTCAATCTTAGAAACAAACAAAATTGTCTGAAGAGTTGAACACAGGAATAATATTTGGCTACTTATTTGAAAGTGGCAATAAAACGTTTAAAAACACACGTAGAAGGTAAGGCGATCACCCGCTAAGAACCTAACTCTTACATAAGTGAAGCAGCTTCATTATCTTAAATAAAATTTCCTTTCTGCAAACCTTCTGCTATTTTCTATTTCCATTCAGGTTTTGTCCTTGCACAGTTCCCTTTACTACTCTGAAACAACCAGGCACTTTACTTTAGGACAAAACTATTCCTTTTTTCTTCTTAATAAAAACATGTTTTATTACTTTGCATACAAAGTTGTACCTCTCTATCAAGATTGATCATAATAGAGTATCATTTAATTATAGCTTTTAACCAAAGGCTCTTCTGTTTCACAAAACAAACTGGGAGAATGGATCATTGTCAACTATCACACATCAGCATTTTAGACTAGCAGAGCTCACGAATATACACAACACAACTTTCAACAAGCACACACATCCTGTATACAACTTCTCAAAAGGGCAGGTATGAACGTGTATGTTAACAGGCCCAAACGTATAACTTCTCTGTAGCATATTTAAAAATAAAAGAAGCAGAAGTAAATAAAATTAAAATTATGTTTAGGAATCAATGTTTCAGAATCCTTTCTTAGAAGTTAGTTAGGCATCTAATCAATTTCCATAAACTCAATATCAATCCAAGGTTTTATGATACCTAAAAATCTTGGAAATCAATTTCCCAGCTGGCATACTACAAAATATAATTACTGTTGGAAAAAAATGTTCATAGTATGAATCATTTGAGTTAAGCACAAATTTAGGTATTTTATAACTTTCAACATAAAATAGAAGTAATGCTAATATAACCTATATAAGTCTAGGAACAACATGCTCACGTAGAATAAAAATGTAAACTAGTCCTTTTTCTTTTTTTCTTTTTTGTTTGAGATGGAGTCTCACTCTGTCACCCAGGCTAGAGTGCAGTGGCACCATCTCGGCTCATTGCAACCTCCGCCTCCTGGGTTAAAGCGATTCCTCCTGCCTCAGCCTCCCAAGTAGCTGAGACTACATGTGCCCACCACCATGCCCGGCTAATTTTTTTGTATTTTTAGTAGCGACAGGGTTTCACCGAGTTAGCCAAGATGGTCTCGATCGCCTGACCTTGTGATCCGCCCACCTCAGCCTCCCAAAGTGCTGGGTTTACAGCCGTAAGCCACCCCGCCCAGCCATAAGCTAGTCTTTTACTTAATGCTGAAAAACCAAAGACGGCATAGCTGTTTTTATTAAATTAAACATAATAAATTAGTTCATTTGCTAAATTTTTACCCAATTTCTGGGATTTTTACAATTTATTTATGTTTTTTTGTTTTTGTATTTGTTTAGAAACAGGGTCTTGCTCTGTTACACTATGCTGAGTGGGTGTCCGCACTAAGTTCAGCATCAATATGGTGACCTCCCGGGAGCTGGGGACCACCAGTTTGCCTAAGGAGGGGTGAACCAGCCCAGGTCGGAAACGGAGCAGGTCAAAACTCCCGTGCTGATCAGTAGTGGGATGGCGCCTGTCAATACTCACTGCACTCCAGCCTGGGCAACATATTAAGACCCCGTCTCTTAAAAAAAAAAAAAAGAAAGAAAGAAAGAAAGAAAAAGAAATGAAAAATTTTTTTTAAAAAATCATTTTTTAGAGCGGTTTTAGGATTTAAGAACGATTTTGCAGAAATTACTAGAGTTTTGCCTGGGTGCGGGTAAAACCCCGTCTCTACTAAAAATACAAAAAATAGCTGGGCATGGTGGTGTGTGCCTATAATCCCAGCTACTCGAGTGGCTGAGGCAAGAGAATCGCTTGAACTCAGGAGGCGGAGGATACAGTGAGCTGAGATCGTGCCACTGCACTCCAGCCTGGGCGACAGAGCCAGACTGTGTCTTAAAAAAAAAAAAAAAATAGCTCCATGCGGTGGCACATGCCTGTGGTTCCAGCTACTTGGGAAGGTGAGGTGGGAGTATCACTTGAGCGTGGGAGGCAGAGGCTACAGTGAGTTGAGACTGAGCCACTGCACTCCAGCCTGGGCGACAGAGCAAGACCCTATCTCAGAAAAATTAAAATTAAAATAGAGGCCAGGCGCAGTGGCTTACATCTGTAATCCTAGCATTTTGGGAGGCCGAAGCAGGTGGATCACCTGAGGTCAGGAGTTCAAGACCAGCCTGGCCAACATGGCAAAACCGCATCTCTTAAAAAAAAAAAAAAAAAAAAGAAAAATTACACAGTTTCCATATACAACCTTCTTTACTCCCTCTTACCAATGTTTCTCCTAGCATCTCAAATTGGGTGTGCTGCATTTATTACAACTGATAAGCCAATACTGGGTACATATTTTACATGAACATTCACTCTTTGTACATTCCATAGGTTTTGACAAATGTGTAATATATAATGTATCCACCATCACAGTGTGAGACAGAATAATATGCTCCCAAAATGTCCTGTGGCTCACCTAGTCAACCTTCTCTTCCTCCCACTGATCATTTTTTTTGCAGTCTCTAGAATTTTCTTTCTCCAAATGCTGTATAGTTACAATCATGCAGCATATAACCTTTTCATATTGCCTTCTTTCACTTAGAGATATGCATTTAAGGTTCCCTCATGTCTTTTCATCACTCGAAAATTCATTTTATTTTACTGGCCAGGTGCAGCGGCTCACGCCTCTAATTCCAACACTTTGGGAGGCCAAGGCGGGGGTGGGAGGATCATCTGAGGTCAGGAGTTCGAGACCAGCTTGGCCAACATGGCAAAACCCCATCTTTACCAAAAATACAAAAATTAGCCGGGCGTGGTGGCAGGTGCCTGTAATCCCGCTACTTGGGAGGCTGAGGCATGAGAATCACTTGAACCCAGGAGGTGGAGGTTACAGTGAGCCAAGATCATGCCACTGCACTCTAGCCTGGGCAACAGAGCAAGACTCCATCTCAAAAAAAAGAAAAAAAAGAAAAGAAAGTTCATTTCATTTTATCACTGAGTAATATTCCATTATATTTATTACCATAGTTTGTTTATGTATCCACCTATTGAAGGACATCTTAGTTGTTTCCAAGTTTTGATAATGATGAATAAAGTGGCTGTAAATATTTGTGTGCAGGCTTTTGTTTGGACATAAATTTTTCAACTCATTTGGGTAAACACCCAGGAGTGCAAATACTGGATTTTATGGTCAATCTCTGTTTAGTTTTGTAAGAAACTGCCATACTGTTTCCCAAAGTAGCTGTAACCATTTTGCATCCCCACTAGCAATAAGTGAGAGTTCCTGTGTTCTACATTTTTTATAGCATTTTGTGTTGCCAATAAGCATGCAATAGTATTTCACTGGCATTTTAATTCACAGTTCCCTAACATATGATGTTGAGCATCTTTTCATATGCCTATTTACCATCTGCATACTTTCTTAGTCTGTTCAGATCTTTTCTCCATTTTTAAATTTTTTTTTTATTCTTGAGTTTTAGTGTGTGTATTTTGGATACAAGTCCTTTGTCAGATATGTGGTTTGCAAATATTTTCTCCTAGTTTGTGGCTTGGTTTTTAAAATTTTCTTAGCATGTCTTTTGCAGAGCAGAAGTTTTTAATTTTAATGAAGTAAAACATCAATTTTTTTCTTTAATGGATCATGCTTTTGATGTTGTATTTTATTCTTTGTTTTTGTTTTGTTTTTGTTTATGTTTATGGTAGTGTATTTTAAAAGTCATTGCCAAATCGAAGGTCATTTCAATTTTCTCCTTTGTTATCTTTTACAGTTTTATAGCTTTGTGTTTTACATTTAGGTTTATGATCCATTTGGAGTTGATTTTTGCGAAAGGCACAAGGTCTGAGTCTAGATTTTTGGTTTTGGCCTATGGGTGTCCGGTTGTTCCAGCACAATTTGTTGACAAAACTATCCTTTCTCCATTGTATTTTCTTTGCTCCTTTGTCAAAGGTTGGCTATATTTCAATTGTCATTGCTGGTGTATAGGGACAATTGACTTTTGCATATTATTAACCTTGTATCCTGTATCTTGCAACTTCCCTCTCCCGGATTCAAGCTGTTCTTCTGGCTCAGCCTCCCAAGTAGCTGGGATTACAGCCATGTGCCATGACGCCCGGCTAATTTTTGTATTTTTAGTAGAGATGAGGTTTCGCCATGTTGACCAGGCTGGTCTCGAACATCTGTGATCCTAGCTACTCATGAGGCTGAGGTAGGAGGATTGTTTGAACCTGAGAGGTTGCAGCAAGCCGAGATTGTGCCACTGCACTCCAACCTGGGTGACACAGCTAGATTCTGTCTCAAAAAAAAAAAAACTGATTTAAAGAGTTAGGAGTGTCTTCAAGGTTAAGAGTGTCAGAGTAATGATGTCCACCCTCAGATGGCAGTCACTGTACTATGTTCATTAACAATATAATAGAATATTAATATTTGCATGTTACAGATGAGCTGAGACTCAGAGAAGTTAAGCAACTTGCTCAAAGACACCCAGCTAGTATGAGGTGGAGGGGTTGGTTATGGTCACCAGAACCTCATTATCTTTTCACCTGCATTTGATTTTTAAATGCCTATAAGGATAGTTGTGCTTATACAAGCTGTTTAGCAAACCGATGGGGAAAGTTCATACTGTACAGTAGATTCAGTTCCACCAGGCCATTTGTCAAGGCTATGAAGTCACTGTTAAAAACAAACAAACGGCTGGGCACAGTGGTTCACGCCAGTAATCCAGCACTTTGGGAGGCCAAGGCAGGTGGATCACGAGGTCAGGAGAGCAAGACCATCCTGGCCAACGTGGTGAAACCCTTACTCAGGAGGCTGAGGCAGGAGAATCATGTGAACCTGGGAGGCAGAGGTTGCAGTGAGCTGAGATCACGCCACTGCACTCAAGCCTAGCGACAGAGCAAGACTCCATCTCAAACCAAACAAAAAACAAACAAACATGTAGGCAACGCAGAGGAACAGGACCTAACCTGTCTTGGCAGCTCTCACCCTCTGTTCCCTTCACCATTCAGCAAGGGCACATCCCCCTGGAGAATGGAACCAGCGGGCCCTGTCTAAATGTTCATGCTGACCAAACAGAGCCCATGCTTGGCCCTAGCACTGGGTGCTGGGACCTGATGCAGCTCTGACCTCAAGGATCAATCCTTGAAAAGTAAATCCAAGAAAAGGAAGAACCCCTGCCTTGATCTCTACCTGAGGTTTAGGCAAGCGTGTGGGAGAGCCAGCAGGCAGAGAACAGAGGCAGTCCTTCTCACCCAGTCAGGAGGCTTTCAAATTAGGTGGCCTTTGGACCTCGAGGGAGAAGAGATTTCTTTCCTCAGCCATTGCAAGGTTTGTGGCTGAGACCCCAATAATGAAAGACAGATTAATAAGAGAAGAGCATCCAAATTTATTTAATGTAAATTTTAGGAGACACAAGAGCCTTCAGAAATGAAGACCCAAATATCCAGGGAAAACTGTATTTTTGTGGATATTTGTGCAGAAGTATGACTGGAGGACAAACAAGTATGATGGCATGGTAATCAACCAGAGGGGGGTACCAAAGCCTGTTTGTTCAGATTCCTCTTGGCCTCTGTGTGACTTTCCTTTCCTTGGGTATAGGGCAGGACACCTGTCACAGGAGGTCTTCAAGGGAGAGGGGACGGAGAAGGCCAGAGCGTGACCTTCCTGCTTCTGCAGTTTTCTCAGTTTCTTTCAGCTTAAAATACTCGGTATGCCAAGGTGCCATATTTGGGGTGTCCTGTTCTGAGCCCCGCAGAGCTCACAAGCTCTTGGAAGCACCTTGGACTTTTGATTTCTCACAGTCAGAGACATTTTCCTGGGCCCTTGGAACCAGACCTGTCCATTTCCTACCCCTGCAGGTGACAGGTTGGGAAGGAGACCCTCGAGCAAGCGGGCTCTCAAAGCCCAGGGGACCCCGGGCAGGCGTGGAGCTCAGCGAAGCCAGAAGGAGCGCGCAGGGGGCAGCCCAAGCCCGGGGTCTCCCCGGAGGAAGCAAACAGAGCGCAGGAGACTTGGAGAGGAGCTGGAGGAACAGGAGCCGAGCAAGGCGGAGAGGACCTGCGAGGGGAGGAGGAAGCGAGATAGAAGGTCTTCCCTCAAGGAGCAGACAGCACCCCCAAAGAAGGAAAAGGAGATTCCGAGGAAGGAGGAGAAATTGAAGCGGCAGAAGAAACCCAGGTGTGTTTGGTCCCGATTCTGCGCGTTCACTCCACGTGCTCACGCTCCTTCGCGGCCCTTCTCCTTCTCCCACGAGGGACTGATGACCCTCCCTGCTGAGAGGCAGTCCCTGCCCTCACTCTGGCTTCCGTGTCTCCCGCCACGGGCTCTCTCCACCCCAGCGTCTCATGGCACACTGGTGAAGCGGAGCGCGGGTGGTGAGATGACGGGGCAGCAGGGTGGGACAAGATCCCGTGTCCCCTGAATTTCAGCGTGTGACTAACCCCAGCTCTTGAAGAGGAGGAGCTGAGAGCCATGAACAAAATTGGATTCAGGAACCATCCGAGGGCTTAAGCACACCCCTTTCCGCATTCCGGATCTGGGCCAGTTTCCTATTCTGGAAATGTGGCATTGGTCTAGGAGACCTTCAAGGGTGCTACCAACTCTCAAATTCTGGGGCTTGGAGGTTTTATTTGTCTTGCCGCCTTTGTTCCGTTACCATTACCACCAACTAGCACATGTCGGTTAGTGGACAGGGCCAGCTTATGGCATCAGAAAGTGGGGATTTGGGGTTCATGTTTTTGCTATCAATTTTAATAGATCTCTCTCTCTTTGCCTCCGTTTTTCAATCATTGAGGATAATAGATACCTTATTCGTTGCTCAGATTGTTTTAAGAATTCCCCGTGATAGAAATAGGAAAGCTTTTGCAACAGTTGGGAGTATTAGTATTATGGTGAAGAGCTGATGTTCCTTCCCGGTGGTTTGTAGCAAATCCTCTTTACCCACAGCCTCAGTTGGGTGCTCCCCCTTCCTCTCCACCTTTACAGAGGAATCTGAGGCTCTTAAACAAGGCCACTGAATTTTTTCTGTTGCCATGCCAACCATCCTGGCTTGATTAGAGCCTTTGTCTGCTGTCTGGTTGCTGCCAGACATGAACTAAAGGGGAAAAGGGTGCATGGTGCCCTTGGACATTTAAAAATAATTTGAATGCACCGTTGATGGGCCCTGAGTGTCCTGAACTTTTGAGGGAGGCTGTACCATCCCAATAGGCCACAAAGACTCATTCGTGTCATTTTCAGCTGATGGTAATGCTAGGGCATAGAGAGATGAAAACATTCAGTTCCTGTTGCCCAGATACCAGCAGTGTAGCAGAGGAGATAAGACACAGGCATTGGTAATCCTAAGACAAGGCAGAAAGCAATATGCATGCAAGACAGGACTTGACGGAGTGCTGAATTCTGGGGGTGCTGGGCCATGGGGGCTCCTCCATGGAGAAGGTAAACATCTCAATGAGGCTTTGAAGAACAGGTGGAACATGAACAAGCAATGACTGGATGCCCAACCCCCAAACTGTGGGAACACCCTATGCAGAGACTCAAAGGCAGATATCATTGATTGGGTGTGCATGAAGTATAGCTATATATGTATATCTGTGTTCTAGGCTTTTCAACCTTCGAGGGCATCCTAAAACTTCTCCTTTGCTCCCCAGGAATTAATCAGAAGCTAAAACACTCTGAGGCTGCTGCAAGCTTGTCTCTAAAGCTGCAGTAACCCAAGCCCACACCCTGATGTTGCCATTTGTGAAACACCCTCAGGCTGAACAGCCATAACCCTTTCTTAGCCCTCTCCTGCACCTACCCAATTGGCCACTGTCTCACTCAGCTGAGAGTCACTATTTTTATCACTGAAAGAGTCAGAATAGGCTGGAGGCTGTAAGGAGAACACACAGTCACTTGGATTTTGTGACAATTGAGCACATAGAATTATCTGGGAGAGGGGGAGGTCCCCAGCTGGAAATTCTCCATGGCCCTGCTGTGCAAATGACAGCCACTAGCCACATGTGGCTGCTGAGCACTTGAAATGTGGCCAGTGTAGAACTGAGGAACTGAACTTCTCATTTAATTGTAACTCAATGTCAATACCACTGAGTTGACATAGGAGTTGGCAAATTTACTTAATTTGGACAGATGTAGTTTTGGAACTGATTTGATTTGACTTTGAAGCCAGAACAGTTATTCTACAAAAAGACAAACTACTGATGTCAATGCAGACGCAAATATCAAATGAAAAGAATATTTTGCTACTTGATTCAGTTATTGAGAATCTTTTAAGTATGTCTAAAACAATTTGGGGAAATCTACCTTTTTCATCTATAAACTTATGAAATATAAATACAGATTAAATATGTCTGATGAAAGTTTAACATCTGAATAGCCTTGCAGTTTGAGTGCAAAATGAATACCGGCCTTCGAAGACAGTGTTTTTTTTTTTTTCTATTTGAGATGGAGTCTCACTCTGTTGCCCAGACTGGAGTGCAGTGGTGTGACCTCAGCTCAGTGCAATCTCTGCCTCCCAGGTTCAAGCAGTTCTCTGCCTCAGCCTCCTGAGTAGCTGGGATTACAGGCACCCGCCAAAACGCCCAGCTAATTTTTGTATTTTTAGTAGAGACGGGGTTTCACCGTCTTGGCCAGGCTGGTCTTGAACTCCTCACCTCATGATCCACCCACCTCAGCCTCCCAAAGTGCTGGAATTACAGGCATGAGCCACTGCGTCCAGCCTGAAGACAGTATTTTTTAAAAGACTGAAATATCTCTAATAATTGTATATTGATTGCAAGCTAAATTACAGTTTTTAATATATTTGATTAAATAAACTGTATTATTAAAATTGCTTTAATCCATGCTTTTTACCACTTCAAGGTGGCTACTAGAAAAATTTGCGTTACAATAAGTGGCTTGTGTCCTGTTTCTGTTGGGGAGCACCGAGCTGGAGTGTGGTTTGTGGGAAGACTCGGAGAAGTGAAGGATGGGGAGGCAGCCCTCCGGGGCCCTGGGCTACAGGATAGAGTTTTGGCCTCTGCTGCCAGGCAATAGAAGTCACTGAGGGCTTCTGAGCAGGGGGCAGGAGTGCCATCTTGCCCGTGGGGTCCACCTCACTCCACAGCACCTGAGGACACCACCTCCTTTCCAACTCCCCTCTGCCTCCGCCCTGGCTCTGCCTCCAGATCATCCTCTTTGGCCTCCAGTGGCTCTGGTGGGGAGTCCCTGTCTGAGGAGGAACTGACCCGGATCCTGGAGCAGGTAGAAGAAAAAAAGAAGCTCATTGCCACCATGCGGAGCAAGCCCTGGCCCATGGCGAAGAAGCTGACAGAGCTCAGGTGAGCAGGCTGCGGGCCGACCAGGGCCTCCTGATGTCCACAGGGCTCAGCTCCTTCTGATGGATGGGAGCCCCTCCCTCCACACTACGCCAAAGGGGCTTAATGGAAAGGGGGATGCTCCAGAGAGAAGCATAGCACTCAGGGAACCTCATGAGAGCCAGGGCAGCCCTGCTGTTCGCCAGCACCACAGGGCCTGGATGAGGGGAGCCAGGGAAGACTCAGAGGACTCCCGGCCTGTGGCCACGTCTTCCCCTGCCTGGCTGCCCCTTTTATCCCATGCCCCACCTCATCTGATGGCTTCTGTGCCTCCCTCACAATCCAACACAGACGTTTCTTCCCTAGACGCTTTCTAGACCTCCTCCTCCTCAAGAGCAGCTCTCTTTCATGTTCCTGCAGCACCCAGCATCTCTCCATGTGTACACACTCTCTCTCGTGTGATTTGCAGAGTGAGCAGGAGAGGGTCTCTCTGAGCCACTGTCACATCCCGTTGCCTGGCACAAACCCCCAGACGTCATGAATATCACTCTGTGAATGGTGACAGGCCTCCTGCCCATGCCACTCAACTCCTATTTTCTACTCAGCCACTTGTCTGGTTTCCATGCAAAAGGCTGATGCATGGAGCATTTGATGATTCCAGAGTCTGCTGCAGTTTTGAAATAACAACAGTAGGCTGGGCATGGTGGCTCACGCCTGTAATCCCAGCACTTTGGGAGGCCAAGGCGGGTGGATCACTTGAGGTCAGGAGTTTGAGACCAGCCTGGCCAACATGGTGAAACCCTGTCTCTGCTAAATATACAAAAATTAGCCAGGCGTGGTGGCAGGCACCTGTAGTCCCAGCTACTTGGGAGGCTGAGGCAGGAGAATTGCTTGAACCCAGGAGGCAGAGGTTGCAGTGAGCCAAGATCACACCACTGCACTCCAGCCTGGGTGACAGAGTGAGACCCCCGTCTCAAAAGGAAGGAAGGAAGGGGGGGGAGGGAGGGAGGGAGGGAGGCAGTAGTTATATTACATAATTTTGGGGTTTCTACTAAAAAGTCCCCATCCAACATGACCATTTTCCCCAAGGACCCTCTGTTTTTTTTTGCCACAGCGTTGGGGGTGACACTCACTTCCCCCCTTTCCTCTGTAGGAAGCCCGTGCTCCTTGGCTCCTCTCATACCTGAGCTTCCTCATTGCTCAAGTCAAATTCCTCACCCGTTATTAAACAGAGCAGTTTCCAGCCATGTTCTGGCATTATTTACCCCAAAAGGCATAGCACGGATCTAGCCACAGTAACACTGTGCAGACCCTGACAAGGATTCTGGAAAGCAGAGCTTACCCCACAGGCTGCGAATTATGATGTCATCTCCTATGGAGCTGCGAGAACAAACGCCTCCTGGGAGTGCCTCCAGGCCTATGCTTTAGGCCAGTGCTGCTGACCACCAGAACTTTCTGCAATGATGGAAATCATTCTAAATTTGCACTAACACATAGCCACTACCACGTGTGGTTACCGAATACTTAAAACAGAGTTAGTGCAACTGAAACACTGATTTTTTTGTTTTAACTTTTATTTAAACTTAAATTTCTGTACAGCATAGTGACTATAATAACAATGTATTAGATACCTGAAAATTGCTAACAATAGATTATAAGTATTCTTACCACACACAAAAAAAACAAAAGGCAATGCATATATTAATCAGCTTAACAATTCACACTGTATACATATGTCAAAACATCATATATAAATACACCATAAATATATACAATTTTTTTTTTTGAGATGGAGTCTTGCTTTGTCGCCCAGGCTGGAGTCCAGGGGCACGATCTCAGGTAACTGCAACCTCCACCTTCTGGGTTCAAGCAACTCTCTGCCTCAGCCTCCTGAGTAGCTGGGATTACAAGTGTCCACCGCCACGACCAGCTAAATTTTTAATTTTTAGTAGAGACAAGATTTCACCATCTTGGCCAGGCTGGTGTTGAACTCCCAACCTCATGATCCACCGGGCTCGGCCTCTCATAGTGCTGGGATTACAGGCACGAGCCACCATGCCGAGCCTCTATTTTTTTTTAAGAGACAGAGTCTTGCTCTGTTGCCCATACTGGTGTGCAGTCTGTCATGATAGCTCCCTGTGGCCTTGAATTCCTGGGCTGAAATGATCCTCCTGCCACAGCCTCTCCAGTAGTTGGTACTACAGGCATATGCCATCACACCTATCCGATTTTTCAATTTTTTGTGGAGACAGGGTCTTGCTATGTTGCCCAGGCTGATTTTGAACTCCTATACTCAAGTGATCCTCCCACCTCAGCTTCCCCAAGTATTGGGATTACAGGCATGAGCCACCATACCTGGCCCATTTGTCAATTAAATAATGAAATAACAGTAGGCCAGGTGCAGTGGCTCATGCCTGTAATCCCAGCACTTTGGGAGGCCAAGGTGGGTGGATCACCTGAGGTTGGGAGTTTGAGACCAGCCTACCCAACATGGAGAAACCTCGTCTCTAGTAAAAAAATGGAAAATTAGCCAGGCATGGTAGTGGATGCCTGTAATCCCAGCTACTCAGGAGGCTGAGACAGGGGAATTGCTTGAACCCAGGCGACAGAGGTTGCAGTGAGCCGAGATTGTGCCATTGCACTCCAGCTTGGGCAACAGACTAAAACTTCGTCTCAAAAAAAAAGTAATTAAAAAAATTTAAATAGTCCGGGCCCAGCACGGTGGCTTACACCTGTAATCCCAGCACTTTGGGAGGCCAAGGTGGGTGGATCACTAAGTCAAGAGATCGAGACCATCCTGGCCAACATGGTGAAACCCCATCTCTACTAGAATACAAAAATTAGCTGGGCGTGGTGATGCGCACCTGTAGTCCCAGCTACGTGGGAGGCTGAGGCGGGAGAATTGGTTGAATCCGGAAGGTGGGGTTGCAGTGAGCCGAGATGGCGCCACTGCACTCCAGCCTGGCGCCTGGTGACAGAACAAGACTCTGTCTCAAAAAAAAAATTTTCTTTTTAATAGTCCCATGTCTCAGGTGGCAGCAGTGTGGAAGCTAGGCTCAGCTCTGGGCTGTCTTCCTTCGCAGCCTCTTCTTTTTGAATTCTTTCTCCCTGCTCCCCCCAAGCTGGTCTCCTTCTGCCAGCAGGGCAGAACAGCCACCTGTCATTCTAACAGAACCTCACTCCCACTCAGGTGTCACCAGAACACATCTTTTATTAACAGTGGAAAAAGTGCAACAATGATGCCTATGGAAATGAGATCTCCCGCTGGGTGGAAGTCTCAGGGACCATGGCAATCCCTGAGGGCCCTTCAGCTGCTAGAGGAGAAATCTGATATCTCCTCCCTGCCTCTGAGGGGCAGAGTTCCTGGGGCTGGCAGGGTGGGCAGAGGCTAAGGCCTGAGAAGCCGAGGAGACCCATGCCTCTCTCGCTGGAGTGGGTTTAACCTTATCCCAGACTCAAGTTTAAGGCTCTCCAGCTTCTGAGTCTCCACCCAAGCTGGTGCCTCTGCCACATGTGTTTGAGCCTTCATAGTTCAGATTTCCTTTGGTTAGGTGATAACTGAATTCCTGCTCTTTTTTTTTTTTCTAAGCAGGGAGGCCCAGGAATTTGTGGAGAAGTATGAAGGTGCCTTGGGAAAGGGGAAAGACAAGCGACTATATGCCTACAAGATGCTGATGGCCAAGGTGTGTGGGGTGGAGGCAGCAAATCTGTGGGGAGGGCTTGCTTAGTTTTGGAATCTGGGGACCAACTCAGGCACCTGCCCAGCTTCACTATTTGTGTCCAGCTGCCCCCAGAATCCTGGGTGTGAGGGCCACCTGACCATTCTGATCCACCTGCAAATGGAAAGCAGTCATACATAGCCCGCCGATTTCTCCAATTGTACTGTGAGGGCTTCAGTACATTTGAGACTTGTTTTCTCTCCATCAAATACACTTAGAGAACGAATGATGTTAAAACCACTGGGATTTTATTTTCCAAACCCCAAATCAAGACAGGTTGAGTTGGTGGAGACCCAGAAGGGCTGTGGTGTGATCAGGGTCACATGGATGACAAACAGCTATGTCCCCAGAGGGGTCGGGGGGCAGCTCTGTTTTGTTGAGTTGTATCATAATCTGGGCATCTGCTTGAAGTTAGGGTAGTGTTTCATGTTGGATATTTAATGTGAGACTCACTGAAATATCCTTCCTTCGCCCACTGATTTGAAAAACTACCATTCTCATTCACTTAATTCTTGTACAGAGCCTGTTTCAGGGCCTTTGTTCTGAACAATCATTCGATGTCATTATCTCAACTCTTAATTCTGATGCCTGGTCGTTCTAGGTTCCCCTTTTTACTTTTGGTTTTTTGTTTGTTTGCTTTTAGAGACAGAGTCTCACTCTGCCACTGAGGCTGGAGCACAGCGTCACCAATCCAGCCTTGGTGGCAGCCTTGAATTCCTTGGCTCAAGAGATCCTCCAGCCTCAGCCTCAGGCTCTGAGGAGCTAGGACTGCAGGTGCACCCCACCACACCCTGCTAAACCCTTGTTTTTTTAAAACAGTTTCTTGGCTGTCTTGCCTATGTTTCTACATACATTTAAAAAATCGCTTTGCCAAGTTCCACTATAGTGTATTGAGATTTTGGTTGGAATTTCTTTTAATCCTGTCTTTAATTTGGGACTTCCTTATGTATACAATATTTAGTCTTCACATCCATACATTTCTCAAGCCTATATTATATCCTTAAGCAAAGTTTGTCATTTTCTCCCTATAGATCTTTTCCATGTTTCATTTCTACATAGTTAATAGCCTAGTTGCTTTTGCAAATGGGATCATTTTTCAACTATTTAAAAACTAGTTATTGGTAGTATGTAAGAAAGCTACAAATTCGTGTGCTCATTTTTTATCTTGTTCTCTTATGGTACTCTCTTATTAATTCTAATCTTTTTCATCTGATTACGTATATAAAGATGTTTTTGTTGGGTTCTCCTAAATGCCTATCCTAAAATGCGGGCTAGCAATCCTAGAACAGTATCAATTGATAATGGTGATCATAGCTCTCCTTGTCTTTGCATCACTTCAATGAGAATGACTCTAATGACTTTCACATTAAGTTGATGAGAGTTGTTGGCTTGAAATAGATTTTCTTTGTAACTAACTATAAAAACTTATTATCAGCCGGGCGCCATGACTCATGCCTGTAATCCCAGCACTTTGGGAGGCAGAGGCAGGTAGATCACAAGTCAGGAGTTTGAGACCAACTTGACCACCATGGTGAAACCCTGTCTCTACTATAAATACAAAAATTAGCTGGGCATGGTGGCGCGCATGTGTAATCCCAGCTACTAAGGAGGCTGGGGCATGAGAATCACTTGAACCCAGGAGGTGGAGGTTGCAGTGAGCCGAGATCTCGCCACTGCACTCCAGCCTAGGTGATAAAGCGAGACTCAGTCTCAAAAAAAAAAAATTATTGTCTAGTTATTGTTTAGTAAGACTTCCATTTCATTGAAAATAATTAGGTTTTATTAAATGCCTTTTCCTTTATGTTATTACATTTTTTAAAATTTCTGGGGTACCCTCAGTCATGGTACATTACTTTTAACTCCACAGACACGTTTGATTTTCCAATATTTTATTTATGATTTTTACATACATTTTCATAAGATTGAATTCGTGTGTGTTTGTACACAAGTGTATGCATGTGTAGTATCTTGGAAGATTTTAACATTAGGGCTGCACTTACTTTATAATTTTAAATGAATAGCATTACCTCCTCCTCATGTTGTCAATCAGTTTTTGGAGCATTATAATACACTTTTTGTTAATTTTAAAGATGATACCCTTACAATGGTAGAGATCAGAGCCATTTTTATAGAATACCTTGAATTTTTTTTCAAGTATTCAGTTTGTTGTTGTACTTAAGTTTTAACTTTTTCTTGGGTCTATTTTGATAATTCATATTCTTCCTGAAACTTGATCATTTCATTAACATTTTCTTATGTGTTAACGGAAAGTCACATATGGTAGCCAAATAATTTTTGTAATTATTTTTTATATATGTTGGGTTTGGTTTGAATCTTTTTTTTTTTTTTTTTTTTAGCTCTGTTACTCAGCCTGGAGTACAATGGCATGATCTCAGCTCACTGCAACTTCTGCCTCCTAGGTTCAAGCAGTTCTCCTGTCTCAGCCTCCCAAGTAGCTGAGGTTACAGGCATGCACTACCACACCTGGCTAATTTTTGTATTTTTAGTAGAGATGGGGTTTCACCATGTTGGCCAGGCTGGTCTCAAACTCCTGACCTTGGGTGATCCTCCCACCTCAGCCTCTCAAGATGCTGGGATTACAGGCAAAAGCCACTATGCCCAGCCTGAATCTTTCTTATTTTTAATATTATTTTTCTCCTTTTTCAGTTGTGCTTGCCAGACAACTCTCTATGGGTCATTTTATTAATTTTGTCTAGAGACTATCTACCACTTACCAACTGCACTCTCACATCTTATTTTTTCCAATGAGGAATGTGTTCTTCAAGTATATTTTTTTCTAGATTTTTACTGTGACAAACAATGCTTCAACAAACACCTTTTATACATTTATCTTGGATCCATGTGTTTTTTTTTAATCACAACAGGACAGTCACTCAAATAGTACTGCTAGTTCAAAAGTGTGAATATATTTTACTACACATTTTTCAAACTGTTTCTCCCAATTTGTAGCAAGACAGCATGACAATGAATAACCCATCCTAGGACCAGCAGCGGCCAACACACACAGCCCTGAGAGAGGGGTTGGAATCTTCTGCCCATGCCCCAGCCCTCTTTTCTGACTCTGTCAACCAATGAAGAATAAGAGAATCAGTACAGGAGCATCTCCCAGGCCTCTCTCTCCCTCTGCTCCAGAACCGGGGCCTCACTTTTCAGTCTGAGATACCCACAGCCTTGAGGAGCTATCAGGTGGTTGCCAAGGAACTGACTGGCAGGCTGTGCCTCCAGGAGCCTCACTTGGCAATGTTCATTACCCCTGCTGGTCCGCAGCCTTGCAAGCCTCTATTTTATACTGATTTTATCAGCACCTTGACAAAGGATCCATCTCTCAGTGGAGGACTGGCATTAATAAAGCTTATGAGGCTGCTACATGAAACCAGATGCTGGATTATTAACTTACAAGAAGAAATAACTGATGCAAGATGGAAAATCAGAAGTCCACAGCAGCCGTGCCTTTTATTTTTGATAGCTCAGTTATATGGGAAGCTAAACCATCATCCCAATTCCTAGCTATGAATTTGCAATGAAAGTCACTGCCATAGAAACCAAAATACTCAAGGAAACCACTTTCTTTCTAGGCAGACCTACATAAGAAGCCAAATAGTCAAAGAGTATTTTGGGGTTTGGAGATTTTTTTTTTTTTTGAGATGGAGTCTTGCTCTGTTGCCCAGGCTGGATGGCGTACAGTGTCGCAATCTTGGCTCACTGCAACCTCCACCTCCTGGGTCAAGTGATTCCCCTGCCACTGCCTCCTGAGTAGCTAGGATTACAGGCACCTGCCACCACACCCAGCTAATTATTGTTTCACCATGTTGGCCAGGCTGGTCTCTAACTCCTGCCCTCGGGTGATCCATCTACCTCGGCCTCCCAAAGTGCCATGATTACAGGCATGAGCCACTGCCCCCAGCCTGTATATATTTTTAGTAGAGACAGGGTTTCACTATTTTGGCCAGGTTGGTTTCGAACTTGTGATCTCAAATGATCCACCTGCCTCGGCCTCCCAAAGTGCTGGGATTACAGGCATTAGCCACCATGCCCATGGTGGCCCAAAGAGTATTTCTGAACACAGAATCAGAGCTAGGGAGGGTGGATGAAGCAATGAGACTGGGCTGCCCAGCATCTGTCATCTTCCAATCCCCATAGTCCCCATATCTTTACTGCTGTTATCAACCAGTCTTTACTCATGGGCTTCTCTTCTCTTTTGCATCTGTGACCATCTCCCTCTTCTGACTGCTGTCCCTTCTTTATACAATCATTCAATCAGGAGATGGTCAAAACCATATCTGGAAAACCAGGTCTGGAAGCCTGTCTGATTCCTTCACAAAATTTTTCCCTTTTTAATGGACGTGGTGGCTCACGCCTGAAATCCCAACACTTTGGGAGGCTGAAGGCAGGAGGATCACTTGAGCCCAGGAGTTTAAGACTAGCCTGGGCCACATGGTAAGACCCTGTCATTACAAAAAAAAAAAAAATAGCTGAATGTGGTGGCTGCTTCGGAGGCTGAGGCAGGAAGATCACCTGAGCCCAGGAGGTCAAGGCTGCAGTGAGCCGTGTTTGTGCCACTGCACTCATGCCCTGGGCAACAGAGTGAGGCCTTGTCTGAACACAGAAATATTTCCCTTTCCTCCTTTAGTGACTTTAGTTTTTACCCCTTCTTTTCGCAGGTGTTGACTTTAGTGACTTTACAGGGGAAAATCTCATTTCCTTCATGAACAAGTTCTGAGGAGACCTTTTAATAATAGGAACTGGGCCAGACGCAGTGGCTCACGCCTGTAATCCCAGCACTTTGGGAGGTCAAGGCAGGTAGATCACTTAAGGTCAGGAGTTCGAGACCAGCCTGGCCAACATGGGGAAACCCCGTCTCTACTGAAAATACAAAATTTGGGCCAGACGTGGTGGCTCACGCCTGTAATCCGGCACTCTGGGAGGCCGAGGTGGGTGGATCACCTGAGGTCAGCAGTTCAAGGCCAGCCTGGCCAACATGGTGAAACCCCATCTCTACTAAAAATACAAAAATTAGCCAGGCGTGGTGGTGTGCTCTTGTAGTCCCAGCTACTCAGGAGGCTGAAGCAGGAGAATCGCTCGAACCCTGGAGGCAGAGGTTGCAGTAGCCAAGATTGCGTCACTGCACTCCAGCTTGAGAGATAGAGTGAGACTCCATCTCAAAATAACAATAATAATGGGAACTGATCTTAGGACTTGCTCTCTACTACCTCTTACCCTTTTTATGAGTATTTCTACCTCAGCTTTCTATGAGTATTTGTTTTATTCCAAATTGATTTGTTTCCAGAGTGTGTGGTTGGTGGAGAGCAGCCCCTCCGAGAGTTGACAAAACAGCCAGCCATAGAAAGAAGGCTGATCAGGTTTCTGCTTGGTACAAAGTCTGGGTGTCGGAGTTGGGAATGGACCACAGGAGGGGGCAACATGTGTTTCTGACTCCTTTCAGAAAAGCGAGGCTGTTGTTTCCCCAGGAGAAGAATGGGCCACCATGGGTTGACATCTCCTTATCAGTTGCACCACCCTTGCAATTTTGTGGCAATTCCTGTCAGACAGAGGCACTTGGCTGTCTGCCAGACGTGGGTCTGAGAGTTGCCAGATTTCCTTTTTCCTTTGAACTTTTGTTTTAAGATGAAGAAGGTCATATCAGAGGTTGCTAACTCAATCAGACCCTCCAACACAGAAATCATCCAGAGAATTTCTCACTTTATCTGTACACTGTCCAAACTGGAAATTTTATCAGCACAATAAGGGGTGGCCCTGGCTTGTCTCTCACTCCACACCTGACATTGGGAAAGTGAAGGTTTGAACACCTGCCTCTGGCAGACTGGGCTCAAGGACAGCAGGAGCTGGGGACAAGACAGCAGCCTCACCCGCACTGACTCCTGCTGACCTGCTGGCCTCCTCGTGCCCCTCATCACGCTCCTTTGTGCCCCAGCTCGACATGTTAATGAACTGAGAGTTTTACCTCTTTTATTTCAGAAATGGGTCAAATTTAAGAGAGACTTTGATAATTTCAAGACTCAGTGTATCCCCTGGGAAATGAAGATCAAGGACATTGAAAGTGAGTATGCTGGTGTCACTGATTCTTTAATTGGTTTCCTAAAGAGTTTCCCAAGAGCTTGGATTGTTTCCTTGGCCCTCTAAATAGATTAGTTCATTGGTTCTGCTATATCAGGAAAAAAGAATGGGTTTTGAACGAGTCAAACCAAGATTTATTTATTTTTCTTTTTCTTTTTTATTTTTTGAGACAGAGTCTTGCTCTGTTGCCCAGGCTGGAGTGCAATGGCATGATCTCGGCTCACTGCAGCCTCTACCTCCCAGGTTTAAGTGATTCTCCTGCCTCAGCCTCCTGAGTAGCTGGGATTATAGGTATACACCACCACACTTGGTTATTTTTTTATTTTTTGTATTTTTAGTAGAGAAGGGGTTTCACTATGTTGACCAGGCTGGTCTCGAACTCCTGACCTCAAGTGATCCATCCACCTCGGCCTCCCAGAATGCTAGAATTACAGGCATGAGCCACCACGCCTAGCCCTGACCAAGATTTAAGTTCTGCTTCTTCACTTTTTGACTATAGGAGCTTAGGCAGGTTAATTAACCCAAAGAGCCTCAGGTTATTTATCTAGAAAAAGAAAGGGAGACAGATGTCATTCAACAGACTGATGATAAAATTGAATCCATCACACACATAAAGTGCTCAATCACGTATATTTTTTTCCTTCTGCGGCACTTACACCCACCATCTTTTGTCTCTCTAGGTCACTTTGGTTCTTCCGTGGCATCATATTTCATCTTTCTCCGATGGATGTATGGCGTTAACCTCGTTCTTTTTGGCTTAATATTTGGTCTAGTCATAATCCCAGAGGTAAGAAAACAACTTCCTAAATCTTTGGATAGAGTTAAGGCTTATGACCACCATCATCAATTATCAACCAATACTTTCTGTTTTACAAAGAATCAGTCATTCATTTAAAATGCTATTAGGTTGATGCAAAAGTGATTGTGGATTTTGCCATTAAAAGTAATTTATAAATTACTGCCATTAAAAGTAAATTTATGAAATTAAAAGTAATGGCAAAAATCACAATTACTTTTGCACCAACCTATGACCCAATGTACTCACATCAATTGCCCAGATGGTTTAGTACAAAGAATGGAACCAAAATACTTCTGTTACTTAATAGGAGAATCTTATATTTTTCTACTTCTCATTGTACCTTAAGATCAGTGGAGAATTAATGCTTCAATGAGTTTTTTTTTACCCTAAAAATTAATACATCTATGAGGAAGAAAATACCAAATGCAGACATATTGTTCCTCTGAAAGCTGTTGAAGTAAACCCACTTGTGTACCCAGAACCAGCACCAAGTATTTCAGTGAGGACTGTAGCAATTGTAGCAGTTGCTGTGCTCAGTGCTTAGTGAGCCACAGGCTCCTTGGAAAAGACCCCAGGCCATCATTCTGGGGACCTGGGATCCAATTCACAATGAACTTATTGTGTGACTTTGCACTAATTGCTTATTACCCCTTTTTTGTTTCTCAATTAATCATCTGTAGATAAGGATCTATTTATATCCATAATAAGATTATATCTGGGACCAGGTGCAGTAGCTTATGCCTGTAATCCCAACATTTTGGGAGGCTGAGGCAGGAGAAGTAATTCTCAAGTAGCTGGGATTACAGGCACCCACTACGCCTGGCTAATTTTTGCATTTTTAGTAAAGATGGGGTTTCACCATGTTGGCCAGCCTGTCAAGGGTGGTCTCGAACTCCTGACCTCAAGGGATCTGCCCGCCATGGCCTCCCAAAGTGTTGGGATTACAGCTGTGAGTCACCGCACCCAGTCCTATAAGGTCTTCAAGTAAGCTGTGCTCTAGGTTTACATAGCAAGCATTTAGTCTGTAAACCTCATATGATACTTCCCTTTAAAAAATAACTATTAAGTTATTTTAGACATATGAAAAGATATAATGAATGAGCCTACTTGCTCATCAGTATGCCTAAAAAATAAAATATTACATGTACACTGAAGTCCTCTAATTAACTTTCCCCAATTTTATTACCTACATAACACTCGCTATCCTGAACTTTCCATTTCAACTTACATTTTAAAATTTATTGACTTAAATGCAGTCATTTCTTATTTTCTAAAATCACAGTGTATCTAAAGGGGTGTCCCCTTTTGTATTACAGTATAATTTTTTGTCTCATTTACGGCAAAAGTTTTTCTTTTTTAGTTATTTTGTTCAAGAAAAAACTTTTGGCTTTGCTGATTCTGTCTGATACATTTGTTTTTTAATTCAGTCTTGTGGGGGCACAATTTAAATAAAGTAAAATTTACTCTTTTTAGGTATACAGTTCAATGACTTTTGACAAATGTATAATCAGGTAACCATCCCACTACTAAAATATAGAACATTTTAATCACCCCTAAATTTCTCTAGTACCCTCTTTGCAAGCAATCTCCTCTCCCAGCTCCCACCTCTTGACAACCAATGATTGATTTCTGATTTCTGTTCTTAAAGTCTTGCCCTTTTCAGAATACCATATAAACAGAAATATGTAGTATGTAGTTTTTTTGTGTCTAACCTCTTTCAGTTGGTACAATGTCTTTGAAAATTTTTCATATAGTTTTATCAATAATTTGTTCCTTCATTGCTGGAATGGAATTGAGAATTACAATGGAATTGTAATATCCCATTGTATGTGTATATCTTAGTTTGTTATCCATTCACCAGTTCATGGACTCAGTTGTTTCTGTTGGGAAGCTATTATGAATCATTCTACTATAAACATTCACATTCAGGTCTTTTTCTTATATATCTTTATTTTTATGTTACTAATTTCTACTCATATATATATCATTTATTTCCTTCTAATTTCTTGGGGTTTGTATTTATTATCTATTGCTGTGTAACAAGTTACTCTCTAATTTTTTGCTGGATATGACAACTATTTATTATCTTATGATTTCTGTGGGTCAGGAATCCAGAAGTGGCTCTGGCTTGGGGCCTCCCACAGGCTACAATCTAGGTTTTGTCCCAGGCTACAGTTATCTTGAGGCTGAACTGGAGAAGATCCACTTCCAAGCTCACTCACATGGCTATTGGCAGATCTCAGAAGATATGATTTCAAGCTTACTCACGTGGCTTCTGGCAGGCCTCAGAAGATCTGCTTCCAACCCTACTCATGTGGCTGTTCCCAGGGCTCAGGTACTCAGTGGCTATTGGCCAGAGACATCAGTTTCTTGCTATATAAATTCTTTCATAGGCATGCTCATAAGATGGCAGCTTTCTTCTCCCAGGAGAGAATCCAAGAAAGAAATATAGCAAGAAGAAGCTTCCCACATAGAAGCAACCATTTTTTATAATCTAATCTCAAAAATGACATTCCATCACTTCTGCCATATTTTATTCCCTAGTAGTGAGTCACTAAATCAAGCCCACACTCAAAGGGAGGGTATCATTGTGCACAATAATAAATACCATAGGCAGGGATCATGTGAGCCATCTCACAGGCTGCTGCCACATTCAACCCTCTGGTCCTCAGTGATTCACATCCCTTCCACATGCAAAACACACTCGCCCCTCCTAAAGTCCCCTAAAAATCTCATTCTGGTACAGCATCAGCCCAGATTCCAAACTCTCATTCTCTAAAGTAGTAGTTCAGGTGCAAGTGAGGCTCCATGGGAGTAGCTCTTCTCCTGAGTCCAGTTCTCTTTACCATGAGACTGAAAAGACAGGTCATCTGCACCAACACAACAAGCATAAAGTGGTAGGACAGGCATAAGATAAATGTTATAGACACGCCTGCGTTCAAACAGGAGAAAAATGGGAGGCACAAGGGAGTTATTGACCCATAGCAAGTCTATAACTGTATTAGGCCGTTCTTGTGTTGCTATGAAGAAATATCTGAGGCTGTGTAATTTATAAAGAAAAGAGGTTTAATTGGCTCATGGTTCTGCAGGCTGTACGGAAAGTATAGTGCCAGCATCTGCTTCTGGTGAGGGCCTCAGGAAGCTTACAATCATGGTGGAAGGCAAAGGGGAGCCAGCACGTTGCTTGGTGAGAGCAGGAGCAAAAGAGTGAGTGGGGGAGGTCCTAGACTTTTAAACAACCATATCTCTCATGAACTAACTGAGTGAGAACTCACTTATCACCAAAGGGATGGTGCTAAGCTGTTTATGAGGAATCTGCCTTCGTGATTCAACACGTCCCACCAGGCCCCACTTCCAACATTGGAAATCACATTTCGACATGAGATTTGGAAGGGACAAACATCCAAATGACATCAATAACACAACACTCATTTATAAATTTTCCCTCAATACTATTTTAGCCACATTCCATATACATTGATATACATTGCCATTATTTATTTTTAGGTAGTTTCTAATTTCCTTGTAATCCACAAGTTATTTATGAATATATTTTCAAGATTTTAATACATAGAAAGATTGGCAGCATTTTTTTTACTGGTTTGTAGTATGATTTTATAGTGATCATAGTGTATATTTGTATGAAACTGATACTTTTCCATAACTTGGGACTTTCTTTGCTTAGATATGGTTAATTTTCCTAAATGTTTATATTTTTTGCATGGTTCAAATATATTACTTATATTCTATAAATTATCTATAACCTTACTAATTTTAAAGCAGCATAATCAATTGCTGACTGAGATCAAATAAATCTCCTGCTATTGTCTTTTTCTCACTGTAATTATTTTTTGTTTTATATATGTTGATGCTATGTTATTGGGTACATACAAATTTAAGATTGTTATGTGGTGAATTATATTGACTTATTTTCAAATGTTAAACCAGATTGCATTCCTGGAATAAACCCAACTAGGTCATTATGTATTATCTTTTTCATATATCACCTGATTTTGATTTGTGAGTATTTAACTAGAACTTTTGCATCTATTTTTGAAAGATTGGACTGTAATATCCTTCTTACAGTGTTCTTAAAATGTTTGGGGATCAACATGAGACCTCATAAAGTGATTTGGAAATATATCCTTTTTTTATTCACTTGAAGAATTTGTGTAAATTTTCCTGCGGTAGGCTTATGTAAATTTTAAAAAATTTATTTATTTTAATTGACAAATAGAAATTGTACATATATATGGTATACAAAACACTGTCTTGGAGTGTGTATACATTGTGAAATGGTTCTATCAAGCTAATTAACATATGCATCACCTCATATACCTGTACTCATCAATTGTTTTTGGTGAGAACACTTAAAATCTACTCTCATAGCAATTTCCCAGTATACAATACATTATTATTAACTATAGTCATCATGTTGTACAATAGAGCTCTTGAATTTATACTTCCTAACTGAAATTTATGTATCCTTTGACTAACATTTCCCAATCTCCCCAATTCCCCAAATGAAGTTTTTGTTGTCATTGTTTATTTGTTGCTTTTTGTATAAGTGGTAGGCAGAATTCTAAAAATGACCCTAAATGACCCTCAACCTTGTATAATCCCCTCCCCTTTGAGTATGGACAAAACCTGGGAATGAGATATCACTCTAAGGTTATTTGAGTGAGCCTAATTTAATCACATAAGCTCTTCAAAAGCTGAGAGTTTTCTCTAGCTGGTTGCAGAAGGAGTCACAGATATTCAAAACATGAGAAGGACTGAGCACACCACTGCTGGCTTAAGGATGGAGGGAACCAAGTAGTGGGGAACCTGGGGGGGGCGCCCTCAAGAGGCTGAGAGTGGCAACCATATGCCACCCAGCAAGCAAACAGGGACCTCAGTCCTACAAGCACAAGGAAATGAATTCTGCCAACAATCAGTGAGCTTGGAAGAGAACTGCAGACCCCAGATGAAACCCTTACCCCCTGCTGACTCCTTGATTTCAAACCAGTGAGACACTGAGCAGAGAATCCAGCCACACCATGCTAGACTGCTGACCTACAGAACTGTGAGCTAATAAATGGATGTTACTTTAGGCCATCTTTGTGGTAATTTGTTACACAGCCATAGAAATCCAAAGCAGTAGATATCCAGCTTTGGATCTGTAGCACTTATTAAATCTTAAACTGTTTTTTGTCACATTGGGAAAATTCTCTGCCATCATCCCTTTAAATACTGTTTCTGTGCCATACCATCTTCTCTCTTCTTCTGGTACTACATATATGTGTGTGCATTTGTGTGTGTGTGCATTTGTGTGTGTGTGTGTGTATGTATGTGTGTGTCTTGTCTCAGCAAGCCTTGTCTCTGTATTTCCATGTATGCCTTATGTTCTTTTCAGTATTCTCCATCTTTTTCTATATATATTTAAGTCTGGACTTTTTTAACCCCATATTAAAATTTAGCTATTCTTTTTTCAGCTGATCTATATGTTCTTAAATCTGTCCACTGAGCTTTTAATTTCAATAATCACATGTTTCAGTTCTATAACAACCATTTGATCATATTTATAGTTTCCAGTTCTCTACCAAAATAATTCATCTTGTCCCTTAATTCCTTAAGCGTATTAATCAAACTTATTTTAAAGCTCATAACTGACAACTCCCTTATCTGGACTTCCTGTGAATCTGTTTTTATTGTTCAATTTTTCTTTTGGTTTTTGGTCAAGTCTTGTCTTCTCTTATAACCAGTTATTTTTGACTGAGTGCTAGGCATTGTTTGTGAATAATTATTGAGTTTTACTTATTCCTCTGGTGAGAGAACTAACCAAGATGGTCTATATTTTTGTTTGATTTTACTTTCTGAGTAAAATGTTCCCAAGCTTTTTCCAGATATCTTCCTATTTGACTTTTTTTTTTTTTTTGAGTGGAGATGGGGTTTTGCCATGTTGCCCAGGCTGGTCTTGAACTCCTGAGGTCAAGCAATCCACCTGCCTCAGCCTCCCAAACCTATTTGTCCTTAAATTTCACTTTCATTTCATTCTTCAGCCCTTTGATATTCCCAAGTTGCTGCATGCTTTCTTTATCTTTTAGCTGCTATGATTGAAATCAGCAAATAACTCATGGGGAACAGCAATACACAATCACTTCTCCAGAATTGCTTTATCTCTTGGATCTTGGCAGCACAAGTCATGATTGTCCACTTTTCCAGTTGTTCTCAGTGAAAGAGTTTGTCCAAAGCAACTTCCCCTCCTTCTGTTGGCAGTAGTGTTTGTAATAGTAAAATCTGGAAACAATCCAATGTCTATGAAGAGTAGACTGTGTAAATATATTACAGTATGTCCATACAACGTAATATTATATAACAGTGAAAAATAGAGAACTGTAGCTACGCTTGTCAATATCGATAATCTCAAAAGTGTAGTGTTGTATGAAAAAAACAATTCATAGGAGAATACTTATGTATAATTCCATTTAACAGGCAAAACTAAAGCAAAACTAAACAGGCAAAGCTAAACAATAAATGAGTAAAATATAAGAAAAAACAAGGGAATTATTATCATAAAATGTGCTGTATCTGGGCTGCATCTTAGGATGAAAGAGTGATATAATTCAGGAGAGGCTTATCCAGGATGTTATAAAGGCCTGGAGATTTTCTGTTTCTTAAGCTAGCTAGTGGATATATAGTAGTTAATTTCTTTTTTATTATGATCAACTATACATATGTTACACTATTCTATGCATAACATATTCCCCAATAAGAAAACGAATTTAAAACAAAGAAACAAAAGGAAATTACCTAAAAAGATGAACCTATAAATTAAGAAACAAAGTAATGTTATATTAAATCCTGAAAAAAGACTAAATCCTGTGCTACAAAAATCAAAAGAAACGTAGCATATCCCTCTCCCCACTACTTTTCAATATTAATTTCTGTCACCTAATGCAGTGTCAGGAAGATTAACATGTTATATGCTTTGTACAAAAAAATACAGAGTTATTGTGGTTTGCAAGTGATATGATTGTAAACCCCCCAAAAACTCCAATGACTTTATCAAAAACTACTAGAATCTAACAAAAAGTATATTGAGATGACTGGAGTTATTTTAAAGACAAATGGCATTGTTTCTTAATTTATAGGTTCATCTTTTTAGGTAATTTCCTTTTGTTTCTTTAATATGTGTTTAATATTCACTTTAAAATAGAATTTAAAATTTTGACATAATGCAATAAATCTATAAAATAACTAGTAATACATTTAATAAATTAGAATATTTCTAAGAGAGACACTATAAAGAATTACTGGACAAAAATAAGATAATAAATGGAATAATATATTCTTGGAAGGAAAAATTGAATCTCATTTAAAAGTCAGTCCTTCCTGAATCAATATATAAATTTAATCCATTTCTGATTGTTTTTACAATTAAAGATATGAATAAGGGCATATGTATAGGGGTATTAATAACAGAATTATATACATGTGCCAAATTAGAAATACTCTAATGTCCAACAATAGGGGATTTGTTAAGTAAGTTTCTTATACAGATTTTTGATTAGACATTTTTGAAGTCATTTTATTTGGGGAAATACTTTATGATGTAGGAAATTGGTCACAATGTTAGGCTCAATAGCTAGACGAAAATGTATACAGAACTCAGAATTAACTGAAAGAAAATATATAAATATCTAACAGTCATTATCTTTGGGTTTTGGTGGTGATAGGCCATTTTTAAAATGCTCTTCTGGCTGGGCACGGTGGCTCATGCCTGTAATCCCAGCACTTTCAGAGGCCAAGGTGGTAGGATCACTTGAGCCCAGGAGTTTGAGACCAGCCTGGGCAACACGGCAAAACCTTGTCCCTACTAAAATTACAAAATTTGGCTGGGGGTCGGGGTGCAAACCTGTAGTCCCAGCTACTCAGGAGGCTGAGGTGGGTGGAAGGATCACTTGAGCTGGGGAGGCAGAGGTTGCAGTGAGCTGAGTTGGAGCCACTGCACTCCAGCCTAGGCAATGCAGTGAGAACCTGTCTCAAAAAAAAAAAAATCTCTCTTCTGTACTTTTTCACATTTTTTACAATGAGTGTATATTACTCTTAAAATCAGGAAGGTGATCAATATCATTTAAAAAAGAAAATAGGACCAGACACAGTGGTTCACACCTATAATCCCAGCACTTTGAGAGGCCGAGGCAGATGAATCACCTGAGGTCAGGAGTTTGAGACCAGTCTGGCCAACATGGTGAAACCCTATCTCTACTAAAAATACAAAAATTAGCCAGACATGGTGGCGTGCGCCTGTAATCCCAGCTACTTGGGAGACTGAGGCAGGAGAATGGCTTGAACCTGGGAGGAGGAGGTTGCAGTGAGCCGAGACCACACCATTGCAATCCAGCCTGGGTGACAAGAGTGAAACTCTGTCTCAAAAAATAAAAAATAAATTAAGTTAATAAAGAAAGAAAGAAGAAAATAGGTATGTCCTGCTCTGAGAAAGAAAGTATTTACCCCAGTATAGGCATGTCTCTGTGTGTTCGCATTTCTTCTACTCATACTTGTGTCATTGTATTCCTACACAAGGTACTGATGGGCATGCCCTATGGGAGTATTCCCAGAAAGACAGTGCCTCGGGCTGAGGAAGAAAAGGCCATGGATTTTTCTGTCCTTTGGGATTTTGAGGTACTATTGTCAACATGCCAACGAACTTCCATTTGTGATTATGAAGCCTAAAGATTGCATGGATAAGTATGAAATAGTGCATCTAATTATTGAAAATCCATTGCTTTAATAAAATAGGATCCCAGCACTAAGCTAAATGAGCTTGCAAACCATGTCTCTGCACGGGTCTCCTTCATTGGCTGCTCTCTCCAGCCACACTCCTGATATATGTGGGCTCTCCATGCGGCCACTGCACCTCTCTGTCTGCCAGCTATCTATAAGGTTTTCTTTATAAAACATACTTATAAAACACAGTATGGTTTTCTTTCCTCATTCCCACATTAAGACCCCAGATCTATCTCCACTCCAGGCTTCCCCCAAGTTTCACATGACATCTTCAACTGAATGTCCTACTTGCTCTTCAAATTCAACACCTATGCAGCCAAAACCCACATCTCTTTTCCCTATTTCCTTTATTGGAATCACCATTCATTCAATCATCCACGTCTAAAGGCTGAAAGTCATCCCATACTTCTCCCTCTTCCTCACCAGCCACCCCTCACTGCCATCCAGTTGACCACTAAATCTGAGCCTACCTACTAAATATTTCTTGAATCTTTTGTAAACCCAATTGTGTTAGTTCATTTTCACACTACTTGAGACTGGGTAATTTATAAATAAAGGGGTTTAATTGGCTCACAGTTCTGCATGGCTGGGGAGGCCTCAGGAAACTTGCAATCATGGTGAAAGATAAAAGGGAAGCAAGGCACTTCTTACATGGCAGCAGGAGAGAGAGAGAGCTCAGGGGAAATGGCAGACACTTACCAGAACAACCAGATCTCTTGAGAACTCCCTCACTGTCATGAGAACAGCATGGGGTGAACCTCCCCCCCCCCGCCGGCATAACCCAATCACCTCCCACCAGGTCCCTCCCTCAACACCTGGAGATTACAATTCAAGATGAGATTTGGGTGGGAACACAGAGCCAAACCATATCACCAATTAAGAACATTGGCTTTTATTCCATTTGGGAATGGGAATCAATGGATATCTGAGGAGGAAGAAAATCAGTGAATATCTGGGCTGCGTAAGAAAAAGCCATGGAGGTTTTCATACTTGGAGATTTCAAGGTGCTATTGCCTACATACCAAAGCACCTCCATTTGTGATTGTAAGGCCTAAAGATTGCAGGTGTAAGTGTGAAACAGTGGACCCAGTTATTGAAAAACCAGTGCTGGCTGGGTGTGGGAGCTCATGCCTGTAATCCCAGCACTTTGGGAGGCCTAGGCAGGCAGATCACAATGTCAGGAGCTCGAGACCAGCCTGGCTAACATAGTGAAACCTTGTCTCTACTAAAAATACAAAAATTAGCCGGGCATGGTGGTGCGCGTCTGTAGTCCCGGCTACTCGGGAGGCTGAGGCAGGAGAATCGCTTGAACCCGGGAGGTGGAGGTTGTAGTGAGCCGAGATTGTGCCACTGCACTCCAGCCTGGGCAACAGAGCAAGACTCCATCTCAAAAAGAAAAAAAAAGAAAAAAGAGAAAGAAAAACCAGTGCTTTAACCAAATAGGATCCCATCATTAGGCAAAATGCTTTTTTCCCTGTCTTTTACCTTCGCTTTGAATAATGCCCTCACTTTACTGGGACTGCTGTTAGAATCATCTACCTCTCCTTTGCTTTGGCTTGGCTCCTAAAACTTCCATTCTCTTTTCTGCTGGAGTGATCTTTATAAAATGCAAATTTGATCCTGTCACTCTCCTACCTCAGATTTTCATTAATTCTCATTCCCGGAGGAATAAAAGTCAGTGTTCTTAATTGGGTTTACAAAAGAACTGTTCCTGACCCCGCTGCTCCCTACTCTCCAGTTCCATGTCCATCTAATACCTCGCACTTTAGTGCCCAATGCCACTGAGCTCTGGGGAAATCCCAGCATGCATCACACACCACACCATCATTGCCTCTCTGTCTTTGCTTATGGCCTTTTGCCTGGAACATTCTTCCCTGCTTTGTGAGCTTCACACCCCCATGCCTCTGGAGGCTCAGTTCGCAGCTCCAAGGGCTTGCTAAGGCTGGGAGGCATGGTTGTAGTGCCGCCCACAGTAAGTCATTGCTGCTGCCATCCCTCACTCTCAAAGTCAGAATCGAGACCCTTCAGAAAGTTATTTGCAGCAGGGGTTCCCAACTATACTGCTACTAAGGATTTCGTTATTCTTCTTTTTTCTTTTTTTTTTTTTCTGTTTTTCTTTTGAGATAGTCTCCCTCTGTTGCCCAGGTTGGAGTGCGGAGGCATGATCTCTGTTCACTGCAACCTCCACCTCCCAGGTTAAAGGGATTCTCCTGCCTGAGCCTCCTGAGTAGCTGGGATTATAGGCACCTGCCGTCACACCTGGCATATTTTTGTATTTTTAGTAGATACGGGGTTTCACCATGTTGGCCAGGCTGGTCTTGAACCCCTAATCTCAAGTGATCCACTTGCCTTGGACTCCCAAAGTGCTGGGATTACAGGTGTGAGCCACTGCGCCTGGCCCCCGCCTTTTTTTTTTAATGCAAGGATCCCTGTTGAAACATCCTATGTACCAAAAACAATAATCCCTTACTTTTTATTTACAAAGTCATATACAAAATGTTAACAATCTAAGTTAATATTTTACTAAATAATTACACCTAAAAAGTGTACTAATTACAGCTTTAAATGTACTAATTATACCTAAAGCCAATAGTACATAAAATCCCAAACTAAAACAAAACAAAATTCGAAGTTCAAGTTAGAGTGTGAGCCTTATTGCGTATCATTTTCTTCAGAGGTTTTGAAGTATTGAAAAAGGTCATAGACTGCTGTCTACTTCTGGAGTGTTAAATAAAGACCCTGGGGGTGGGGGAAAGTAATTGGGAGCTATATGTCCATGTGCATGCATGCACAGACATACACACACATACATACACACATGCACAGACATACATGCACACACACATACACACACATACACATACATACACATACATGCACAGACATACACACACATACACACACATACATGCACAGACATACACACATACATACACACATACATGCACAGACATACACGCACACACACATACATGCACAGACATACATGCACACACACATACACACATACACACACATACACACACATACACATACATGCACAGACATACACACACATACACACACATACATGCACAGACATACACACACATACACACATACACATACATACACATACATGCACACACACACATACACATACATGCACATACACACATACACACACATGCATACAAACACACATATACACTATCCCTAATTTTGTTTTGATTTCTTTTCCGGTTTCTTTTTTTTTTTTTGAGACAGAGTCTCACTCTGTTGTCCAGGCTGGAGTGCAGTGCCACAATCTTGACTCACGGTAACCTCTGCCTCCTGGGTTCAAGCGATTCTCCTGTCTCAGCCTCCCGAGTAACTGGGATTACAGGCACCCACCACCACACCTGGCTAATTTTTGTATTTTTAGTAGAGATGGGGTTTCACCATGTTGGCCAGGTTGGTCTTGAACTCCTGGCCTCAAGGGATCCGCCCACCTCAGCCTCCCAAAGCTCTGGGATTGCAAGTGTGAGTCACCGCGCCCAATCCCCATCCCTAATTTTATCCCAAATGTTAGTAACACTCTCCTCTCCCTCCCATGTCTCCATGTACTCTATGTAATGAGCAAATAGAGGGAATGAAGAAGAGAAAGAGGTGGAGGCGTGGAGGGGCCCTGGAGCCACTGGAGGAAGTGAAGGGAAGAACAAGAACATCGGAACTCTTCCTTCGACCCCTTAGACTTGGTTAAGACTCTAAGAAAGAGATCCCTGGTAGAATGGGCGTGTCTGGTGACCACCAGCTCTGAGCTTACTAACCCAGAGCGTCTGGCTTTGCTGTCCCCCAGGGCTATATCAAGTACTCTGTACTCTTCTATGGCTACTACAACAACCAGAGGACCATCGGGTGGCTGAGGTACCGACTGCCCATGGCTTACTTTATGGTGGGGGTCAGCGTGTTCGGCTACAGCCTAATGATTGTCATTCGATCGTAAGTATGACCGTCTCATCCACAGGCTTTGACTTCACACCCACGGCTCACTCCCCTGAACCCTCTGTGCCTGCCTCCCTTCTGGTGGGGCATTCAGAGAGAAAAACAAGGAAATGAATGCAGAAAGCATATATGCACATTGTAATTTGTGGTATGAAAGACATGAACCAGGTCGTGTGGGCTGTTCTGGGAAATGGGATAGAAACTCTTTTAGATAAGGGTGAGAACACCAGCCATGCTGATATTCTGGGGAGCAGCATTTTAAACAAAGGAAGAGCATGTGCAAAGGCCCTAAGGCAGCCAATAGTCAAGTGTGTTCCCCAAAACTGCCAAAGGCCAGTGTGGCTTGAGAGGGAACATGGTACCTGGTAGCATAAGGTAGGGCTGGAGGTTTGTCAGGCCTGTTGCTGCTTTTCTCCCAAGCTCAGCTTCCTCTGAAAAATTCTCCCCTTCCAAACTCCAGTTTGTGCATGAGAACCAAGCCTGACATACAGAAAGATATAACCAATAAACTTATACTAAATAAACGTATGTGGCATTGATTAACCATGGCAGCCTCTCTGGCCCCAACTCTACTTGATTCTGTGGTCAGAAGTGGCCTTTTAATATATCTGTGCCTCTTAATTCATATTCTCTGAAGAGAAATCTTGGCCCAGCCCATGAATTGATTGCCTTCTTCAGAATCAGAGGACCCCATCAGCTGTGGCTGGGGGTTGCGGGGTGGAAGGCACTGTCTGTCCACCTGGATACACTCTCCTAACCACCCAACCTATCCACCCGGGCCCACACTCCCTTCAGCACAGACATGAAGAGTGTGGGTGGCTGTGTCTCCAGGGGAGGAGTGGAGCACTTTTGAAGCCTGGGTAGAGCCCCTGAGCCGGCAATGGGGACACAGGGCTTGGCTTTCTATCACGTGGTCTCAGGCAGAAATGCTGCCATTCACAAGACCCTGCCAGCACTCGGCAGTGACCACTGGGTGATCTCTGAGTGCACAGCACCATCAGGCAAAAGGAAAAGAACAAGGAGACAGGCTTGGTTTTATTCTTAGCCCTCATGTTGTTACTTTTTCCCTGCTCTCATCCCAGTTAAGTACAGAAATACGGAATGTCTTCATGACAACCAAAGAAGCTAACTAAGCCCTGTAGAATGGCAAATCCAGAAAGCCAACATGTAACACAGAGTTAGGGAGGATGACAAACCCCTCATAGTATCTGATAGAGCCCTTGCTTGGAACTCTGTGATTCCCACAGAGTCAAACTCCAGGGAGCATAGGTTGAAGACAGGTAGGATGAAACAGGAAGGTCCAAGTTGCTTTCAGCCAAGCTCGCTTAAGAAAAGGATGTATGACCTGATTGTATTATGTTGGTGCAAAAGTAATTGCTGGCTTTGCAATTAAAAGTAGTACCAGGCCGGGAATGGTGGCTCATGCCTGTAATCCCAGCATTTTGGGAGACCGAGGCAGGCAGATCACCTGAGGTCAGGAGTTCAAGACCAGCCTGGCCAACATGGTAAAACCCTGTCTTCACTAAAAATACAAAAAATTAGCCAGGCATCATGGTGGGTGCTTGCCATCCCAGCTACTCAAAAGGCTGAGGCAGGCGAATGGCTTGAACCCTGGAGGCGGAGGCTGCAGTGAGCCAAGATCACGCCACTGCACTCCAGCCTGGACGACGGAAAACAAAAGTAGCACCAACCACCTCAGTGTGTTTTGTGTTTTATATCAGAAAAAAATATGTTCTATCCAAGAAAATAGATGACTTAGAAGATGTTCCTGTTTGAGAATAGACTCCCTGTAAAGAGTTCTCCAACTGCATTTGCAGATGAGTCAAGCCACCGGAAGTTAGTGTAGGGAAAAAAACATGGTCACATGTCCTGTGTCCTACAGGCTTTTTATTACCTAACTGACAGCATGTGTGCTTGCAGAGGACTCTGAATTTGGGGGGAAAGGTTTCCTGGCTATCCTCAAAGCTGTCTTGGCCCATGTCCCTGCCAGGCTTGTTTCATCACTGAATGTCAATTACCTGTTCATCTGTTACCTGTGTCCAAGACTGGCTTAGGCCAAGGTTCCCTGGGGGTAACATAGCAGAAAGAGGGCAGACGTCACAACAGCGCCGTGTGCCCTACAGGATGGCCAGCAATACCCAAGGAAGCACAGGCGAAGGGGAGAGTGACAACTTCACATTCAGCTTCAAGATGTTCACCAGCTGGGACTACCTGATCGGGAATTCAGAGACGGCCGACAACAAATATGCCTCCATCACTACCAGCTTCAAGGTAGTCACCCAGGGCAGTTCTCACTTCTGGGGGAACTCTGGGTACCTCTGGTCATTGAAAGACTTCTCTCAGCTGGGACATAGAAAATACGGTCTTCAAGAGCTTTCCCAAAAATGTGAGCCCAGCTTTCAAGCCCTTAAGCAAGAATGCTTGCGGCTGATACCCACTGTCTGTTTTCTTTCTTTCAGACAGGGTCTCTTTCCCATTGCCCAGGCTGGAGTACAGTAGCATGCTCTCAGCTCACTACAACCTCTAGCTCCTGGGCTCAGGGGATCCTCCTGCCTCAGCCTCCCAAGTCGCTGGCACTACAGGTGCCTGCCACCACACCCAGCTAATTTTTGTTTGTTTGTATTTTTAGTAGAGATGGGGTTTCACCATGTTGGCCAGGCTGGTCTTGAACTCCTGGCCTCAAGTGATCTACTCTCCTCGACCTCCCAAAGTGCTAGGATCACAGACATGAGCCACTGCGTCCAGCTTGTCTATTTTTTAATAAGACAGAGTATCCTGGCTGCTGAGACCTGGTCCTGCCTGTTTCCACATGAAACACCTTTCTGCTGGAGGAAGCGGAAGGATTCATTTTGGGAAAACATTTCTCAACCTTTTCTGCGTACTAGAATCACCCGAGGAGCGTAAAAGATCTCCTGGGACCCACTAACGGAGACTCTGATATAACTGGTCTGGAGTGGGGTCCTGACATTGGTTTTTCAAAAGCTCCCCAAGTAATTAGAATACCCAGAAAGAGCTGAGAACCCTGGTTTGGGGGTGTGGAAATAAAGAAATCAACCCAGTGGCTGCACCAAAATCTCACAAATTATCACTAAAAAACTTATTCATGTAACCAAACACCACCCGTTCCCCAGAAAGCTATTGTAATGTGGGTAATCACAGTAACTATTCTACTGGTTTGTTGCTGGGATTAAGAGGAACAGTGCATGGAAAGTCCCACATCTGGCACATGGTGACTATTCAAGAAATCTGTTTTTCTTACATGTACTGGAATAGCAATAACAACAAATATATTTTTCTAAAGAAAATAAATCTCCATAGTGCACAGGGCATCAAATCACCTCCTCTGTATTATTTCATTTCTAGAAATGTAGAAAGTACTATTTTCAGAACCAACAGCCACAGTGCTGGCATTTCTGGCCTGACGTTTACACACATCTCATTGTCACACATTAAGGAATCAATAGTGGATGAACAAGAGAGTAACAAAGAAGAAAATATCCATCTGACAAGATTTTTTCGCGTCCTGGCCAACTTTCTCATCATCTGCTGTTTGTGTGGAAGTGGGTACCTCATTTACTTTGTGGTGAAGCGATCCCAGCAATTCTCCAAAATGCAGAATGTTAGCTGGTATGAAAGGAATGAGGTAAGAAGGACATCTCTGATGAAGTGAAGGTTGAGGGCAAAGACTGAAATCACTGGTTCCTATGCCATTCATTTGATTTATTGAAAGTGTGGATTATAGATTTGTTTTAATAAGTGAAATTACATCCCTTTCCAGTCAAATAACGTGACTATCCTGAACAAAAAGTCACCTGTTATTAGGTTTTAGGGGCTGGCTTTTACAACTAGAAAAACTGTATTAGCAACTGGATAGCCAACTGTGCAACACCAATTACTAACGAGGTGATCTTTTGCTCATGGCTTTGCAATGCCATACATCACAAATCAAGTGTTTATTAATGCATGGGTGTGGTTCTGGGCTCTCTTTTCTATTCCTGTTTGTCTATTTCTGCACAAATAACAAACTAATACGCTATGCATTTTCAGTATGTCTTAATATCTGATAGAGTGAGTTTTCTCATCAAGCTCCACAATAAAACACATTAAGGTTTTCTTGTGATAACACAGAATCCATAAATCTCTTTTGGGAATTTGACATCTGTGGTCATTGGTGAAAATGGCTACAAATTCTTCCTGTCTTTGTATGCACATCCCTTTGCTTTCCTTTGCACATTCATGAAGAGGTGGAATCTGTGTCCCCCATCTTTTGAATCTATCTTAGCTTGGTCATGTGACTTGCTTTAGCCAATGGAACAATAGCAACCATGAAATATGCCGAGATTTGAAAAGCGCTTGTGTATTGAGACTTGCTCTTCTACTGCTTTGGGGAACCCTGAGACCTTCATCATGTGAATAATCTCTGGCTAGCCTCCTGAATGATGAGACACATGGTCCAGTTATCTCCTCACCCTAGCTGATAGCCAGTTAACCACCAGACATTTCAATGGAACCATCAGCCATCAGCAGGTGAGGCCAACAGAAGAATCACCCAGTTAAGCCCAGTTTCAAAAAAATGCTGCCCCACAGAATCATGAGCTAAATAAATTAATAATAAGAGTTTATCTTGCATTCAAACTGCAATTTATAAAAAGATGAGAGTCTGTCTTCCCTCAACAAAGCAAGAAAGGATATAAAAAAGGAAATATGGAATTGATGGGACAAATATAAAACACAAAATCTGATTTAAATCTAAATCAGTTATTCTAATAGATGTAAATGGATTTGATAGTACAGTTTGAAGACAGTAATAATTAGATCAAAAACTGTTAAAGCTATGTGCTGTTTATAATTAACTCATCTAAAACATCGGGACATAGAAAGGTTTAAAACAAAATGGGGTCGGTGGTTTCTGCTAATGTTGGCCTAGGTTATTTGGATCAAGTAACCAATTGAAAGCACTAAAAGTGCTGGTTTAAAGAAAAAGCATACTTTGAAAAACACTGAGGACCTAAAGACACAGTGAGAGACCCCCAAGACCAATTTTAAGTGAAAGCCTATGACCAGAACTATAAGAGGAGTATCAGTGCCAAGTCTCTTATGCTGACTTTTCAAACACCTGTACTGTGCGCTAGTTCCAACCCACTAGGGCCAGTGTCTTAGCCTGTGCTGTGTTCATTAGGTTCCTGCAGCCTTGATGTGCTGTGCTGACTCTGTCCTAAGGTGGGACATTTCACAATAGCCAATTAGCAATTTTTGAATTCCCAGTTTATTTTGAGGCTTTCACACACCTTCAGCCATTCCACTAATATTCAACACACAGGCAGTAATAAAAGAGAGGTAACAAACCACAACGATGGCTCCAGAGACCAACACATCAACAGATGAGCCGAGGGGGTCCAGAAGTCGTTTAGGCCCTGGCCAGCAGAAGCGGGGATCGCTGTTTCTCTCCTGCAGAACTTCCAGCAGCTGCTGCCAAAATCAGGAGAAGTTTCCAGAGTTCTCTCATGGGCAGAGCCTCCGAAGGCCTTCTGAACAAGACCAGGTCCTGGCTGCTTTTATGATCCTCCCAGATGGGTCTGTTCTCTTTATCTCAGCCAACCTTTCATACTCCATCAGTTCATTTCAGGAAATACTAGGCAGCAGCAGGCATTATCGTTTCATCTCAGTCCATTGTATATACATGCTTATCGCTTTGAGAGAGGGTGGAACAACTTCACTATGGGCTTCATGCTTTTTGACATGAGTGACTCCATTTTGAGACATTAGGATCACAAGTTATTATGGTATATCAGTTTGCTAGGGCTGCGATATTAATATATATTTCTTATTACATATTGGTTTTCTCCCGATTTCTGACACACAGCCCCTAAAACCCTTGGAATCTCTAAAGTGATCAGTGTTTTTTGTATGCCAGTAAGATGACTGGTGGCTGGAAGCTCCTGGATAACCTCTGCATGTGGGCTGGTTGTCAGGGGAACGAGCCAGTGATTAGAAAATTGGACCTCTCAGCCCTATCCCCTCACCTCCAAGGAGGGGAGTGTTTGAAGACCTTCTGGGTTGCTGAACACATGGAGTGTGACTAACCCAGAAGGCATGGAAGCTCCAAGCACCTTGCCAGTACCTTATCTTATGCATCTCTTCCATCTGGTTGTTTCTGAGTTATACCCGTTGAAATAAACAAATAATCTAGTGATTAAACTGTTTTCCTAAATAATTTGATCACTCCAGCAAATAACCAAACCCAAGAAGGGGGTTGTGAGAATCTCTGCTTTAGAGCCAAATCGAACAGAAATTGCCAGTAACCTGGTGACCTAATAGTTGTGATTGGCATCCAAAGTGGGGGCAGCCTTTTGGGACTGAGACCTTCTCACCTGTGGAGTCTGTGCTTACTCTGGTTAGTATCCTAATTGAATTGAATTTTACACTACTCAGCTGGTATCGGAAAATTGGTTGGTATGGGAAAAAAATCCCACACATCTGGTGTCAGAAGTGTTCTGGAAGTCAAGTTTGGAGAGTATAGAAGGAACACCATATAGGCTGCCATAACATAGTACCACAGGCTGGGTAGCTTAAACAACAGAAATGTATTTGCTCACCATTTTGGAGGCCAGAAGGCAGGTTTGCTTTCGCTTGAGGCTTGCAGGCAGCTGTCTTCTCCCTGTGTTCTTCTGTGACTTTCCTTCTGTGCATGTGCGTGGAGACGAGAGAGAGAGATCTGGTGTCTTTTCCTCTTCTTTTTTTTTTTTTTTTGAAACAGAGTCTCACTCTGTCGCCTAGGCTAAACTGCAGTGGCGCAATCTCGGCTCACTGCAACCTCCACCTCCCCAGTTCAAGCAATTCTCCTGCCTTAGCTTCCCGAGTAGCTGGGATTACAGGAGCATGCCACTGCACTCGGCTAATTTTTGTATTTTTAGTAGAGACGGGGTTTCACCATGTTGGCCAGACTGGTTTTGAACTGCGGACCTCAGGTGATCTGCCCACCTTGGCCTCCGAAAGTGCGGGGACTACAGGTGTGAGCCACTGCACCGAGCCTTTTCCTCTTCTTATAAGGACACCAGTCGTATTGGATTAGGTGCCACCCTTATGACCTCACTTAACCTTAATTACCTCCTTAAAGGCCCCGTCTCCAAATAGTCACATTGGGAGTTAGGGCTTCAAGATATAATTTGTGGGAGTGGTAGGAAAAGACATGATTCAGTCCATAAAGTCCAAAGAGACAAAGTTTCCAGACCAGGACTTTTCCATATTAGGAGGAGGGGAAAATCTTGTGGATTAAATTGAGCTCACCACCCCTCTCCTAGGAGTGAAGGCATTCAGGGTATGGGTGAACCTGATCTAATCACCCTCCTCCAGTAACTACCGAGAGGGCAGCTTTGGTCCTGTTTAGGCTGGAAGTGGAAGAGAGAAGGAAAAGGTGCTGTCCCCAGAGCCTGTGGCCTCAGACCTTCCACTGAGTAGACTTGTACCTGGGGCTGTCAGACCTTGACTTTGGTTTGAACCATTGTGGATGGTAGTGTACCAGGTACCTGGCAGAACCAAGCTTAGAGCCTCTCTGATTCAGCATGTACATATCTAGGCCTTAAAGAACTCCATAAATAATTCTTAAACGTCAATGACCAGAAAGGAGTCAAAGGTTACCTAGAATACAAGAAAATAAGGCAAAATGATAGACTTGCTCCTTTTCCCTATATGCCCAGATTTATTTTCCTTTTTCTTTAAAGTCCATTAACTTTACTAGAATACTTCTCGGTGTTGGCATTCTGGTTTGATATTCTCAGGTATACAATGTGTTCTTTTTTTTTTTTTTTGAGGTGAAATTTTGCTCTGCTGCCTAGGCTGGAGTGCAATGGCGTGATCTTGGCTCACTGCAACCTCCACCTCCCAACTTCAAACGATTCTCCTGCCTCAGCCTCCTGAGTAGCTGGGATTACAGGCATGCACCACTGTGCCTGGCTAATTTTTTTATTTTTAGTAGAGATGGGGTTTCACCATGTTGGCCAGCCTGGTCTCAAACTCCTAATCTCAAGTGATCTGCCTGCCTCAGCCTCCCAAAGTGCTGGGATTACAGGTGTGAGCCACCACACCAGACCCCAAAGTTTTTTTTAATGTTAAGCAGATTCAAATCTGGTTTTTCATTTAAGGGAAGACTTATCAAATTGCAGGGTTTTTTAAATTTATTCTGTTCGCTGGTTTGGGTTTTCTTGTTCAGGAACTCGTATTATACTTATATTGAATCTTCTTTGTCTATCTTCAATACATCTTGTTTTCTCTCAAATTCTGTTAAATTCTCTCTTCATATATTTTTATTTTTAAAATTCTCTCCTTTTTCATCTTTTTCTTGTCGCTATCATTATATTTTTAAATTGTGATTCTCTTAGGTATTCTTCAATTTTAATACAGTTTTCCCTTAATTTCTATTTTTCTTTTTTGGCAGTACTCTGTCACTCTTTTTCTGTTTTTCTCTAATTTTTATTTATATTGTTTTGTGAGCTGTATTTTCTTAACATCTTTCAGTTTTCTGTTTTTGAATGCTGATTATAATTTTTTAACTGTTTTGTATAAATTACTTTTTGGTGTGTTTTCATTATCAGAAAGGAATTTAACCTACTTCTTGTTCTCTTTTCCTTGTAATAACTTTGTAAGGGATTTGACCTAGAAAAAACTTTTTCACTGTTCATTTTTATATAAGGTTAGTTTTGCTGAAGTTTTAGTGAGGCATGGTTCAGGATAACTTTCCTAATTTAATGGAGCTCTCTCTTCAACCGTTTTTGTGAAATCTTCAAAATATATGGTGGCTTGCTTTCTGAGAGCTCCTGCCTCTCATCCCTTTTCTACTTTTTATCTAGACCTTCCCATTTCTTTGTCTATATTCCCCCTGTCTGCTCAATTCAATTCTGTTCTCAGAATAGTCTCCTTCATGTTGTGCCTGTCCTATTAGGGAGCTTGACTGATCAATTTTAAAAGTTCAAGAGGCCCAGGCTGTTTTAGCTTATCTCCAGATAAACCAAGAATGACCTGCAGTCACCTATTATGGGACTGAGCAGAGTTCCTCACAGTTTAAGCTGCTGTTCTCAGATTGATCCACTATGCTTTTCATTGAGTAACTGTTTGCCATTTTGACATCCTCCTGTTCTCGGATTCATTGGACACCCCACTATTTCTCTTGGCTTTCTCTCATCCAGACATGAACTCTGTAAGAACTTGTGGCTGTTGGTCATTTGCTCCCAGCCACTTGTATTTAAGAATTCATGAGGACATCCAGCTTTGTTGTCAATTAATTTTTTGTTTTATTATTTAATTGCTTTGCCCAGTTTTACATGGGAATTCAGGGAGATTCAAAAATCATGTTGTGGCTATCATTATCTTCCCTGGACTCCAAGTTATTATTTTTATTATGAAGCTGCATTCACCATGAAAACCCTCATTTTCTCTTAGGATAAAGTCCTAAATGGCTTTCCCTGACTTACCTTCCCAGTTGTGCCTTTATTTTTATTTATTTATTATTATCATTATTAGTATTATTTGAGATGGAGTCTCACTCTGTCATCCAGGCTGGAGTGCAGTGGCACGATTTCAGCTCACTGCAATCTCCACCTCTCGGGTTCAAGTGATTCTCTTGCCTCAGTCTCTCAAGTAGCTGGGACTACAGGCATGCACCACCATGCCCAGCTAATTTTCGTATATTTAGTAGAGACAAGGTTTTGCCATGTTGGCGAGGCTGGTCTCAAACTCCTGACCCCAGGTGATCCACCTGCCTCGGCCTCCCAAAGTGCTGGCATTACAGGTGTAAGACACAGTACCCAGCCCCCAGTTGTACCTTTAGTCACTCTTCCCATCTTCACTAAACTGCAACAACATTGGCCTCTGTTCTGCTGAGATGCCTTCTCTCACACTGTCATCTCTCTTGAATAATTTCAGTCTGAGCTTAAATGGTATATCCTTATTTCTGTTATATACTTCACGTACTTACCCTTTGCCACATTTTTACCTTTGTAATGATTAACTCATTATGGAATTACTTACATCTACTTTAAGTCCTTGTGGGCAGAGTCTGTGTGACTTTTTTATTCTTTGTGGCATCTTTAGAATTTGGCACAGTGATTCACACATTGTAAGTGCTCAGTAAATGAGAGATGGAGGAAAGACAAAGGAGAAAACTATCAACTGAATACCTACGACAGACCTGGTACTCTATATGCATTATTTATGCCTCATAGCACATTGGCAGCGTAGGCATCCTTAGTCCTAGTTTTTGCATAAATATCTGAGGCCCAGAAAATCTACGACACACAGCTTATTAGCAATGGAGTCAGGATTAGGACCCAGTACTTGTCTGGCTCTGAATCTTTCTCTGGGGCCTTGTTCCTGATTGCCTAAACTTCCCTCTAACCCACTCTGGATCAGTGCAGCTGGACATCAACTCAGGCACTCTCAATAGTAGATTAGAGGTCCCAGTGGATTAGAGGTCCCAGTGTAGCTCCTAACCTGGTCAGAATGGGTTTAGGATATGGGAAAGACAGGGACTTTGGGGGCCCCTCTGTAGGATGGGAGAACTGAGGAATAGAGTCAGAAGGGGAAAATGTCCCTTCCACGAAGCCTCCACTGGGTCACTAACCTGTGAGAAGGACTCAAAAGATGCCCGAGGTGGATTCTACCCTTAAAGGGATTGCAGTTTCCTTAGGATGCAGGCTCAACAAGAATAAACCAAAGCACAAGCAACAGTAGGCAGGAATACTGTGATCAAATTAGAGGTTCCAGGTTACAGATGGAACTGTCCATGAGAGCTGAAGAGGCGGTGGAATTTTGTGGCAAAGGCAGGAATTAGGCTGAGTGTTACACAAACATATAATGAAGGGCAGTGGTAGATGTAGGGCAGTGATGGCTCTCCAGATGAGAACTACATGGACAGGTATGGAGATGATGAGAAACCAAGCCAACGGCTGGCAGAGAGAGAGTGGGAGAGTCAGGGCCAGCCCAGAAGAGTTGACCAACTTGCCATTTGGTCAACAGTTCGAGGATTTACTTTCCACTGGGTAGGCAGTTTTAATTGCAGAGAGATGTCCTACTGTGGTCAGATTCAGTATATAAGTCAGGATTCTCCCAAAACTGGAGCCAAAACTGAATGCTTGATGCTTACCAGCTCTGGGATCATACATATACATATATTATCTCTTCTTATTCTCACATAAGGACTGTCATCACCATTTTACCCATGAAGAAACAAGAAGCTCAGAGAAGTGATGTAACTTTTCCTAAGCTACAAAGAAAGCAAGTGTTAGAGCTGGGGCGTAAACCCAGAGAGCTGACTCCAAATGCCACACTCTTTTTCTTTTTTTTTTTTTTTTTTTGAGACAGAGTGTTACTCTATCGCCCAGGCTGCAGTGCAGTGGCACGATCTCGGCTCACTGCAGCCTCTGCCTCCCAGGTTCAGGTGATTCTCAAGCCTCAGCCTTCTGAGTAGCTGGGATTACAGGCCACACCACCATGCCTGGCTAATTTTTGTATTTTTAGTAGAGACGGGGTTTCCTCATGTTGCCCAGGCTGGTCTCAAATTCCTGGTCTCAAGTGATCTGCCCACCTCGGCCTCCCAAAGTGCTGGAATTACAGGTGTGAGCCATCCTGCCCAGCCCAAATGGCCCACTCTTAACCATACTCCTAACCTCTACTGTTAGTGTCCATCTGTGATCTGAGCTTCCTGTCTTTGATGCTCTTTAGATGAGGGCTATCACAGTGACTCCTACCTAACTCACAACTTTTATAGAACACAAAGCACTCAGCTGGGCATGGTGGCTCACGCCTGTAATCCCAGCACTCAGGGAAGCCAAGGTGGGCTGATCACGAGGTCAAGAGTTCGAGACCAGCCTGGCCAACATGGTGAAACCCCGTCTCTACTAAAAATTCAAAAATTAGCTGGGTGTGGTAGTATGCGCCTATAATCCCAGCTACTTGCGAGGCTGAAGCAGGAGAATCACTTGAACCTGGGAGGCAGAGGTTGCAGTGAGCTGAGACATGCCATTGCACTCCAGCCTGGGCAACAGAGTGAGACTCCATTAAAAAAAAAAAAAAAAAGACCCCAAAGCACTGCCCCATATGTTAACTCATTTGCTTCATAAAGAAAGTGCTGTTTTAATCAATACTAATAGCAACAACCATGAGAGCAACTGGTCACACAGCAGTTATGATACACAAGCACAGGCCAACTGCTCAGGGTATGTTGATGCCTTTTCCAGGGTCACACAGCAAGCTGCATAGACCCCAGGGCATCTCCAGGGACAGCAGAGGGGGTGGTAGCCATGGGAGTCCAGGGATGGTGGCCAAACAAGTAATGCTGATGACACAACCCAGGCTTTCCTGATTCCTCAGGTAGAGATCGTGATGTCCCTGCTTGGAATGTTTTGTCCCCCTCTGTTTGAAACCATTGCTGCCCTGGAGAATTACCACCCACGCACTGGACTGAAGTGGCAGCTGGGGCGCATCTTTGCACTCTTCCTGGGAAACCTCTACACGTTTCTCTTGGCCCTGATGGATGATGTCCACCTCAAGGTAAAAACCACAACACCCCCCACCCCACTGCAACTCCTGGTGCCCATAGTATTTTCTTTTTGAATATAATAATTTCATTACACATAATTTATATTAATTAAATAAATGTTGTAAATTCAGAAAAATAAAATTAAAAAAAAACTCCCCAGAATCTATGACCCAATGATGATCACTATTAACCTTTTCCTATAGTTCTTTTCTGTCTTTTTCTCTGGTTGTCTTCCTTCACATCATAAACATGTCATTTGCTACCTTAATATTTTATCTTCAGCCTTTTCCTCACTGTTTCATAGGTGCCATAAATGATTAACAGCCAAGTAATTGTCCTCTAAGGTGCTATGTCATGGTTGACTTAACCGTTCATCAAAGCTCACCATACAATCATGGAGCACCCACAATGGCAGGCCCTGGGGTAGAGCAGACAGGAAGACACAGTCCTGTCCCAAGTGTGTGCACACTCTGGGCTGGGAGACAGACTTCATTACAGCATGCTGTGGGATGTGCTTCAGTGGGGGCAAGCTCAGGCAGCGTGGCAGCTCATAGGAAGGGCTCCAGATTCCACTCTGGGGACCTTAGCAGACATTGTGAAAGGCAGAGGGAACAGCTGGGTCAACAGGAAACTGCATGATGGCTAACAACGAAGTGGAGCAGAGGAGTGAAAAAAATAGACCACGGGAGAGCCTGATGATGCTGATGCCCCTCTTCTCCACCCCTTTTCTCCTGATTATTGAGCTGTAGGAACATTTTCCTGATGCTAACAGAAAACTGTTCTAAGCATGGAAGTGACTGAATCTGGCCCCAACCTCCCTTCCCACCTTGTCACTGGCTTCCCTCCTATCCAGGAGACTGCTCCACCCTCCTGAGCTTCACATTTCTGCCACAGGACAAAATTCTCTCTTGCCTCTCTCTCCATCCCTCTCCTCATGTTTGACTAGTTGACTAATCCTCCTTGAGGTTTTGGCCCAGATGTCACTGCCTCCAGGAAGTCTTTTGTGGTCCCCATTATGTGATGTGGATTCTCCTTCTCCCAGAGAGAATTTCCCACAGCTCATATCACTCTGTTTTGCAATTGTCTGTTCATCTCTGTCATTCACTAGACTCTAATCTTTCTGAGCAAAGCTCCATCTCTCTCGGTCACTCCTGCGTCACCACTACTTTATATGCACAGAAGAGACCCTGAATAAATCATTTTCAAGAGAATAATGAATGACTGCATAGATGCATGAATGGATGGATGAATGCTTGGATGGATGGATGGATGGATGGATGGATGGATGGATGGATGCTGACTTAGAAGATAACTTCATGGGAAAGACCCAAGGACTATAGCCTCTCCTGTACATATTGAAAGCCTAAGGAGGGAATTTCTGGAAGGACTCTGTCCAGGGAAGGGCAGAAGCTATCTGGTAGGGTTGTGGCATTTGCTAGCTTTCATTGTTCTTGTGGAAACAGTTGACTCATCCCTGGCTCCTTCCTACCCCACACCTCCATCTTCTCTTCTAGCTTGCTAATGAAGAGACAATAAAGAACATCACTCACTGGACTCTGTTTAACTATTACAACTCTTCGGGTTGGAACGAGAGTGTCCCCCGACCACCCCTGCACCCTGCAGATGTGCCCCGGGGCTCTTGCTGGGAGACAGCTGTAGGCATTGTGAGTAGTTGTGCTCTCTGAAAAGGTGACCCCTGTTCTCAGTTCTTTGTTATTCCCTCCTTGATGTTTCCATTTGAGGAATAATCCTGAAAACTTACCAGCTGTTCATCCAGCAAACATTTCATAATTATCTTGGAGGAAATAAAATGGCTAAAGCAGACCCTGTGCCCCGTGGGTACTCTAAATCTCTTCAGTGTCTCAAAGGTTGTGATGGTGTCTGGTAGATATTTTCAATTTTTCAAAAAAAATAGTAAATTATATATATTCTACAAATGCAGAGAAAGCTTTGTCCTTCAGGTTTTGGTCCTTCTTCTATATGTCTCTGTGAAAACTTGTTTTATTTTCTCTCTCTATATATATATATATATAAAAAATCCAGGGGCTGGGCGCAGTGGCTTATGCCTGTACTCCCAGCACTTTGGGAGGCTGAGGCAGGCGGATCACAAGGTCAGGAGGTCGAGACCATCCTGGCTAACATGGTGAAACCCTGTCTCTACTAAAAATACAAAAAATTAGGCATGGTGGTGCACACCTGTAGTCCCAGCTACTCAGGAGGCTGAGGCAGGAGAATTGCTTGAACCTAGGAGGCAGAGGTTGCAGTGAGTCAAGATCATGCCACTGCATTCCAGCCTGGGCTACAGAGCAAGACTCCCAAAAAACAAAAAAAAAAAATCCAACTAGCAGGAGGTGAAAAAAGTTAGGCATTGTCCCCAGTGACTGATGGTCACATTTAGTCTTAGTAGGGGCAGCTGGCACGTCACAATAAGTGGGGAAGCAAGGCCTTCAGATCCTGGTGATGATGACTGTGATACATTGGGCATAGCCAATCTAACAGACAATTTGCATATGTAATTACTAAGTTTCCCAATAGCCTTTAGAGATTGATATCAATATCAGCTTCAAGAGGTTCAGCGATTATTCCAAAGTCATACAATTAGTAATCTGTAGAGCTGGGACCTACACATTTTCCAGAGCCAGGGGTCCTCTCTCTTCACCACCATTCTGCCATGAAGAATCAGAGGGTCACAGAGACAAAGTCAAGTGGGTGGGGGAGAGTTTATGAGACTCTCAACATACTCTCAGGGAGGGCAGGAGAGGTGGGCAAGTTCTCCACCCACCCCCCTTCCTGTGTTCCTCTGCAGGAATTCATGAGGCTGACGGTGTCTGACATGCTGGTAACATACATCACCATCCTGCTGGGGGACTTCCTACGTGCTTGTTTTGTGCGGTTCATGAACTACTGCTGGTGCTGGGACTTGGAGGCTGGATTTGTAGGTCACCACTTCATGGACATTCTGTACAAAGGAATTTCAGCCAACCTCTTTGATACTTATAGCCAGATGCATTGTCGGGCATTTCATTTCTTTGGAGGCTTAATGACGGTCTCTGCTCTTTGGAGTAAAAAGTTTAATTTGTATTTCCTTTAAGGGTCCTATGTGCCTTCATAGGGAAAACTGCTGCTTCCCAATGTAATGAAAAATGTGACCTTCTATTCTAGGAAACGGAGGCATTTGGCCTAGGGGAAAGTGGACCACACTTCAGTACTGAGCCAATGATTGATAGGGAATTGCACCTGAGCTGTCTCAGCTCTCATTAGACATCCATAATAGATGGATATCTCCTCCTTCCATCTATTAATGCTGGCCCTTTCTTTTTCTCTTTGCTAACTTCTCATCTCTTCTTCTTGTGTTCTTATTTCCCTTTATCTCCATTTCTGGAAGATAAACTGGAATGCGGACTTTAGCATGCTTCATGAGGACCCCCATATCTTCGGTGCTAACGGATTTTATGTTCTTTTAAATATTGGACAAATCACAAAAACTGAAAATCAGGCTGAAAATATGAACCAAGCTGGATGCTTTCCTTTCCGTGAACTGCTCTCAGACTAGAGGAAGAAGAGACGGAGAAAGAAGAGTTGGAAGGATGATTTGGGTTTTGTTTGTTTTTAAGCTTTTTTTTCTTTTGACGCCTCATTTAATTATTTGCATTTTATTATTCATTAGATTTCTCATTGATTATAATTTCAAGGTTTGTTTCCAATTAAAGCATTAATAAAATGTTCTCTTAGAGGCAAGGGTCTTCCCAAGAACACACTGTCAGCCTGCAAGTCCTGAAAGACAGAAACTCTCACTTTTTTTGGACAGAATTCCAGTTCTGACATTTCAAAAGTTTCAGCTTTGAGAATGTCAATTTTTTTCTTTAAAAGTTGAAAACATATTAAAGAAATAGAATGCTAAATCTAAGGTTCTTCTCTAGTTACCAGAGCAGGCTCTTTGGGATGGAGTGGCCTTGGCTTGGCCAGTTGGTTGGTAGTAGGGTTTGGCTGACTTCACCAAACATGCTTTCTCTCTCTCTCCCTCCCTCCCTCTCTAGCCTTCATATGCTGAGTTTGATATTAGTGGAAATGTGCTGGGTTTGATCTTCAACCAAGGAATGATCTGGTGAGTTATCCATTTTTCTGGGGATTGCCTCATCTGAGGAATTAAAAACTGGAATTCCAGATTTTGCAACTTAACTAGTTGGAAGAGGCTGGATACGTCATCTTGTCTCTCTACACTCCCCTCTTCCACATGAAAAATTGAGAGCAGGACTAGATGAGAAGCAGGATAGTTTCTGGCCCACCCATGTGCCATCATAGAAGTGGAGAGAAAGGGAGAGAGGGGGTTGGGGGAGAAAAGAAAAAAGGAAGGAAGGCAGGAGAGAAGGTAGGGAAGAGAGATGAAAAGGGGAAGAAGGAAGAAAGACAAAGGAAAGGGAAAAGGAAGGAGTAAAGAAGGGGGGAGGAAAAGAGGAAGAAAGGAAATAAGGAGAGAGGGGGGAAAAAGAAGGAAGAGAAGGTGGAAGGTAAAGGAACTACAGAACTCGCTCCTCTGAAAAGCAAGTTCAAGGAGGCCACATAACTTCAGCCAAAGGCCTTTAAGGTGCCAAGGGCTCACTGCAAGCCACTGTTCAATTCTCTTGATTGAAGGACTTCAAATACTCTTCTGAGCAGCAATGCCGATTTATGGAAACCAAGGAGAAATAGGCAGGAGATGGTATAATTTGCTAGGTGCCTGAGGGCGAGGCAGTGGTAAAATCCTGGCCAGAGCTTAAGCCAGAAATGCTCAGAGTGCCTCCCACTCCTGAGGACTACATGTTTCTGGCTTGGTGATCAATATTGTGGTTAAATGGGAGGCCCCTTACCTGGGGACTTGCCAGGAAAGCAGCTCCACCTCATGCCCCTAACCCATCCATCCCATTTCCTTCTATCACCCTTCCCTCGCCTTCCCTGCTGTCCAGCCAACCAGGTATTCGGTTTCTGCCCTTCCAGGATGGGCTCCTTCTATGCTCCGGGCCTGATGGGCATTAATGTGCTGCGCCTGCTGACCTCCATGTACTTCCAGTGCTGGGCGGTGATGAGCAGCAACGTACCCCATGAACGCGTGTTCAAAGCCTCCCGATCCAACAACTTCTACATGGGCCTCCTGCTGCTGGTGCTCTTCCTCAGCCTCCTACCGGTGGCCTACACCATCATGTCCCTCCCACCCTCCTTTGACTGCGGGCCGTTCAGGTGCAGAGTCTCTGTTGCCCAGGAGCACCTCCCCTCCCGAGGCAGTCTGCTCAGAGGGCTTGGCCCAGAATTCCAGTTCTGGTTTCATGCCAGCCTGTGAAGGGCCGTGGAGCTTTGGGTGATTCATTGATGCTGTTCAAGAGCGTTTTCTGCCAGGATGGAAATGTTCTGTTGTTCTGTGTCTGTGCTGTCCAATTCAGTAGCCACCAGCCACCTGTGGCTGTCGAGTGCTTGAAATGAGAAGCTGAGAAAATGAGTTTCTCATGTATTTATTTTTCTAATTTATTTAATAATGTTTAATTGATAGTTTACGTATTTTGGGAGTACCTGTGATATTTGGCTGCATGTATACAATGTATAATGATCAAATCAGGGTAACTGGGATATTGATCACATTAAACATTTATTTATTTTAGACAGAGTCTCACTCTGTCGCCCAGGCTGGAGTACAGTGGTGCCATCTCAGCTTACTGCAACCTCTGACTCCTGGGTTCAAGCAATTCTTGTGCCTCTGCCTCCCGAGTAGCTGGGACTACAGGCATACACCACGCTGCCCAACTAATTTTTTGTATTTTTAGTAGAGACAGGGTTTCGCCATGTTACCCAGGCTGGTCTCGAACTCCTGGCCTCAAATGATCCACTTGCCTCAGCATCCCAAAGTGTTAGGATTACTGGCGTGAGCCACCATGCCTGTCCTAAACATTTATCTTTTCTTTGTGTTAGGAACCTTGAAATTATGCAATACACGATTGTAAGCTGTCATCTCCCTGCTGTGCTGTGGGACTTATTCCCTGTATCTAACTGTATATTTCTACCAGCTAACCAACCGTATTTCATCCCCCTCTCTCTATCCTTCCCAACCTCTAGTCACCTCATTCTACTCTCTACCTCCATGAGATCCAGTTTTTTAGCTCCCTCATGTGAGTAAGAACATGCAATATTTGTCTTTCTGTGCCTGGCTTATTTCACTTAACATAATGACTTCCTGTTCCATCCATGTTGCTGCAAATGACAGGATTTTGTTCTTAACTTCAGTTAAAATAACCACACATGGCTAATAGCTACCACATTGGACAGCACAGTTCTAGCCTTTAACACATGGATAACTTACTACCTGGTATTACTTTACCATAGGACAAGTAATGATGGATATTCTGAAGATGAATTATCATAAACTTACATGTGCCATTTAAATGTGAAGCAGCTGCAGAGGACTCTTGACAGACCTCAACTGAGCGCTCTCTGCTCTCTAGAGCATTGGCCTGGGGGTTCGATATAAGTCAAGCTAGCTAGGAGACTGGATATTGTATAAAAGGACAAATAGTTACGTAAGGAGATAGATCAACAGATAATGTGCATCTACTGTTCTGTTCTCTTTCCAAATGCATGACCTTCTGAAAACAAAGCCCTCTGCTGACTCCATAAGGAGAGGTTCTGTGGTTAAAGCAGTTTGGGACATACTGCCCCTTCTGTCTGCCACTATCTCACTTAGAAATGCTTGATGTGCGCTCCTTTTTTAAAGGCTCTGAAGAATCAGAGGCAATGAGGTAACACCTGTAAGCTAGTGTCTCCATCCTTATTGACCACAGAACCCTTTCTGCATGGATCACTCATACAGGATTGGAAATAGGGTGTGGCAGGTGAGTGGTGCCCTACACTGCACATGAGCAACTCTGAGGGCATTACTTTCTTAAATTGTGCACCCAGGGCCTCACCTGCCTCACTCTAGTCCCAACCTTGCCTACCAATGAGGAGAAACACTATTCTGTAAAAGGGTCGTATATGCAAAGCAGCCCCTAAATGCCCAAAGAGCTGAGAACCCAAAGGAGGAAGGAGACAAATGCAGTTTGTCAGGTTTGGGTGATTTATTAGGGGTAACTTACAGACAGAAGCATGGTCGCAAGCAGTGCGAGGCAGGTAAATCTCCACACCTCAATCCCCCAGACCCAGGGCTTATATCTTGGGGAAAGTATGCACGCTCTGGAAGGAATGTGTAGGTGGCTCTGGACATCACAGCTGGTGATTTATGCAGCAGCACCAAGGGTTGTTTTGGAGGAAACTTACAGTAAACAAGAGTTCCTACATAAAGAGAAATACATCCACCAGACGTGTGGGAGGCACTCCCGGAGTCGGGGTTACTTAGAAGTTACCAGGCAGATTAGCATGTAAAGTCAAGTCACTCATGTCCCCCACAAGCACACTTTGAGAAATGCTGATCTGGTCCTTCTCAGTTTCTAAGGGACTTACCTAGATAGAGGCCTGTGATGGTAGGAGCCCAGCGATGTTAGCAGGAGCGCTCCAGCAGGTGCCACCTGGCAAACAGGGTTCACACAGAAGGAGGGGATCAGTCTAGAGAAGGAGCGTGTGGAAGTGCGGATGGCCTGAGATGCCAGGCTGAAGGGAGAACCGCATGGAAGAAGCCTCTCTTGGCTTCCTCCTAAACAAGGTTTGGAGGGCTGGGCTCTGGGTGCAAATGCCAGCACCCCTTTTCTCAGCTGCCCCCCTGTCCCTGGGTAGGAGGTTAGCAAGTAGTCCTCTGCCAAGTCTGGCCCTCACGATCTGCCCCATCTTTGCCTCATCTGCTGCCCTGAGAGGCCCTGACAACCCACACCCTGATCATAGGGGAAGGGGCCTGAGAATGGAATTCGCAAGGAAACACAGCTGCCTCTTCCTTTCTGTCACTCCTTTGATTGAAGGCCACCAACAGAAACGTTCATGCCTACAGCTGTCCTCTCACTTACCTCAGGTCTTTACTCAGAGATCACCTTCTCAGTGAAGCATTCCCTGGAAACCCTAACTAAAACATCACACACCGACACCGACACACACACACACACACACACACACACACACATACACACACACTTCTTATCATTGTTCCTGCTTATTTTATCTCTGTATCACCTTCAAACATGGTTTTTGCTTATTTACTTTGTTTATCATCTTTCTCCCCCGCCAGGACATCAGCTCCATGAGGGCATGAGTTTTGCTTCCTTTTTCACTGTTTTATACCCAGTGTCTAGAAGAGAACACCTGGCTTATGATCAATGCTCAAATTAGACCCAGAAGTTCAGGATAGTCAGCTTCTATTTCTGACAAAAATTTACAGATTAAAAATGATTAAGTCAAGAGAGCAAATGAAGTTTCTCGTTGACACTACTGATTGAATCACACATGATAGATTCAAATATTTTTAGCAAATTACTGGCGACAAATAATCACAGGCTGTAACCATCTAAAATTTCACAAGTTTTGCAGATTTGTCCAGTTAAGGCTTTTGCTGCCCCACACATATTTTGATGCTTATCGGTTGTAGCACATCATAGCAGATTCCACTTCAGGTTGTTCTGAACTAGTAGTTTCTCAGTTTCTTTGAAAATATTCTCACTCATATTTTTTCCATACAAAATATTCATAGAGGTTACTTTCTCAGTCATTTTAAACTTGACATTGACTCCTCAAATAAACAACAACTGAGCAATATCAGCAACATCTGTTAACTCATCGAAAGCCAAGAAAAACCACCTGAAATCATTTGCCTTGTTTTTGAATAGGGCATTGTTTTCACTGTCCTCAATTATTCAAGCCGCTGCCCTTGCTGGAAATTCTAAAAGTCTTAAGAAAGTTTATTCTCCAGCTCCTACAATCAAACACAATTTAATTACTTTACCACTGGTACATGAGGAACATGACTTGAAACCTAGAGGAAAGGGGATCTTTATTATACAGTGATAGCTTCGCTGAACCATCTTCTACAGTTGTATGGAAAGTTGAACTTACAAGAAAGGAACTTGGCTAGTCAGGCATGGTGGTACATGCCTGTAGTCTCAGCTACTTGAGAGGCTGAGGTGGGAGGACAGCTTGAGCCCAGGAGGTGGAGGTTGCAATAAGCCATGATTGCACAGATGATGAGATTTGGGTCTTTTGAGCTGATATGGATGAGCTTTTGGACTTTGAGTTGATGCAGTAATAAGCTGAGACTTTTGGGGATGAAAGGATGGAGTGCATGTGGAATGAATGTGAATCAGTGGAGGCCAGAGAGAAGACTGTAATAGGCTGGATAATGGCCCCCAAAGATATCCAGGTTCTAATCTCTGGAACCTGTGAATGCTACCTCATATAGAAAAAGGGCCATTCCAGTGTGATTAAGAATCTTGAAATGGGGATATCATCATGGATTAGCCAGATGGGCCCTAAGTCACAAGTGTCCTTAAAAGAAAAAGGGAGAGGGAGATTTGACTACAGAAGATGTGACCATAGAAGCAGGCAGTGATTTAAAGATTCTATGCTGTTGGTTATGAAGATGAAGGAAGGGGCCATGAGCCAAGGAATACAAGAATGCAGTTCTAGAAGCTAGAAAAAGCAAGGAAACAGATACTCCCCTAGAGCCTCCATCTGAAAGGAGAGCAGCCCTAACCAACATAGAGGGCAGAGCCTAGAGCCCAGAGGATTATTCTCAGGAATTCAAAACCTAATGGAGGCCAGATGCAGTGGCTCACACCTGTAATCCCAACACTTTGGGAGGCCAAGGTGGGCAGATCACCTGAGGTCAGGAGTTCAATAAGACCAGCCTGGCCAACATGGAGAAACCCCATCTTTACTAAAAATACCAAAATTAGCCAAGTGTGGTGGCAGGTGCCTGTAATTCCAGCTACTCAGGCTGAGGCAGGATAATCACTTGAACTCAGGAGGCAAAGGCTGCAGTGAGCCGAGATCACGCCATTGCACTCCAGACTGGTCAACAGAGCAAGACTCCATCTCAAAAACAAAACAAAACAAAACAAAACAAAACAAAACAAAACAAAACCCTAATGGAGCTTGGCTGACCGGATTTCAAAATTGCTTGAGATTGGTGATTCCTTTCTTCCTTCCATTTTCTCCTTTTTGGTATTGCAATGTGTATAACTGTTATCCTATGCCTGCCCCAGGTTGGTTTCAGCCCAGTGAAACCCTTTCAGACTCCTGGCCTCCAGAACTGTAAGATACTACATTTATATTGTTTTAAGCTACAAGCGTGACAAACAGCAGGTACTGGAATCTGATACACCATCTAATTCAAAGACAAAATAATCTACACTCAACTGTCACATAAAAGCCTAACATGTAAAGTTCACTTTTCTCATTTTTACATGGTGAGTATGCCCTGGTAATAATAATGATAATAAATTAAACATCGTGATACAGCGATATGCCTGGCACTTGAAATCCTGTCATGTTATAACAGGATCATTGCAATTTGTGGTGTGCTGGGCAACAGTTGTAAGGCATGAGAGAGCCACAGATGGTCTCTGATACAACTGCTCTTCTCTGTCATTATAGCACAAAAAATGAATGAGCTAAAAACTTTATTTATAGACACTAAAATTTTAATTTTATACTTCAATTTTTACAGGTCACAAAATAGTATTCCTGTTTTGATTTGTTTTCAGCTACTTAAAAATGTAAAAATGATTCTTAGCTCACAAACCATATGAAAATAGGTGACAGGCCAGGCACAGTGGCTAACGCCCATAATCCCAACACTTTGGGAGGCCAAGGTGGGCAGATCATTTGAGGTCAGAGGTTTGAGACCAGGCTGGCCAACATAGTAAAACCCCATCTCTACAAAAAAAAAAAAAAAAAAAAAAAACAAAAAAAAACAGCCAGGCATGGTGGTGCACACCTGTAATCCCAGTTAATTGGGAGGCTGAGGCAGGAGAATTGCTTGAACCCAGGGGTGGAGGTTGCAGTGAGCTGAAATTGCACCACTGCACTCCAGCCTGGGTGACAGAGTGAGACTCTGTCTCAATTAAAAAAAAAGAGAGACGATTATCTACATGTCTCACAAGTGATCTATGAGAGAGCAAGGATTTAAGCCAGGAATTTCAAACCCCATAGTCCACCTCTTGGCACCAAAATTACCAACCAAGAGCCAGCAGCATCCAGGAGTCTCTGGGTCGGCATTTGTAGAAGTAAATCTGCCTTATGCTTCTTAAGTATTTAAAGAAAATAAAAATTACAGTTGCGAACTGTCCAGGAGCCTGTCCTAGGTAATCCAATATCTCCTAGACTTACAATCTGAAGGTTAATTGTAGGTGTTTCTGAGAGACACTCAGGTTGTCCAGCACATCAGCCTCTGCAGAACTGTTTCCAGAGCCAAAGGAAGCTCCAGGTTGGTCTGGTAGCTACAAATACAGGCAATTTCTCCCATTGGAATATATGAGAAAACCCATTTTTTTTCTGGCTGAGGAAGGTGTCAGATGCAAAAAGACCAGTGAAGGCTGAGAGGTTATAAGTTACTTAGGATAGAAAGCTGGTGAGCCAGTGTGCCAACGCAACTATCAACCCTCGCCAGAATGGCAGCCCCTCAAGGGGAATTTTTTACTCACAGTTCATTTGGAGCAGAGCTCTGGTTCTTCCAGGAAAGCAGTGGCGAGCAGCAGCCCTGGACCTGAGGGGGCATGGACACAGTTGTGAATGCCACAGGCACTCTGCAGCATGCTATAATGTGTCCTCTCCATTTTCCAGTGGGAAAAACAGAATGTATGATGTCCTCCAGGAGACCATTGAAAACGATTTCCCAACCTTCCTGGGCAAGATCTTTGCTTTCCTCGCCAATCCAGGCCTGATCATCCCAGCCATCCTGCTGATGTTGTAAGTTAGCCAGGACCCATGGCTCCACCCCACAGAAACCTCTCCTTGAATTCGAGACTTCCTTGGCAGGTCCTTTTCATCTTGCCTTCTTAGTCTGCACTCCCCAAAAGCAGACTCATGATGAGGATTTAAGTGCAAGTATTTTATTGGGGAAGGGTAGAACTTCAGACAGGGAAGGGAAAGAAAGTGCATGGTTATCACTGTGGGAATTCTGGAAAGCAGTGTGCCTCAGAGTTATCCCTCCCTAAGTGTGGAGGATACGGGGCATTTGTAGACCAGCTCCCAGCAGCATTCCTGGGTAAAATGCTTCGGGGGTGTCAGTGGGGGGTCCAAGATGAAGGGGAAGCTTCTGGTAACAGAGATGAAGGCACCAGCAAGGGCAAGTCTTTTGGAGCACACTGAAAATGTGGGTGAGCCCTGACAGTATCTCCAACTACTCCCACTAAAATGCTCACTAGAAATATCAAAGAAATATGGGCTCTGAGCTTCTCAGGAAGCTGAATGGTGATTCAGCCTGACCCTGGCTGGGCCCACAGCACTACTCAATTGAGCAGCTTATGCACTAGAACAAGCTGGTTCCTTCATCATCACCCTCAACAACTGTTAAAGTCCGAAGGATAGAAAACGAGTTTGAAAATCTCTGTATCCCCAATGCCAGCCTAATGCCTAGAGCATAGCTGGCAAAGAGTAAATGCTCAAGGAAGGAACTAGGGAAGAAAAGCAGGAAGCCAGAGTCTTGGATTGGAATTGCTGCCATCAAAAAATGTGCTAGTAAAAATGTTAGCATTTTTCTTTATAAAAAAATCTTGGCATGCTTTTTTTAAAATTATAAAATATTCCTAGCATACAAATGAGTACAGACAACCATGTACACTATCACAAGAATAAACAGATGTTAACATTTTGCAATATTTACTTCAGGTTTATCTTTCTTTGTAACAGAAATAAAACATTACAGATACACTTCGAGACCCATCCAATCCTCCTTTCTTCCTCCCTCCCCAAAGGTAACTATTATTCAGACTAGATTTCATTATTTCCGTGCATATTTTGTATTTCTAATCACATGTGTATATACTACTGTTCACAGAGTTTTAAACCTTTTCATGAATGGTTCACATTATATGCTTCTCCTCAATCAACATTATATTGAGAGGATTTATCCATGTGGATACATGAGTACACGTTTGAAGGCTCTCCTATGTTCCATTGCAGGAATAAGCCACAGTTTATCCATTCCTCTGCATAGGGATAGTTAGGCTGTTTCCACTTTTGGGCTGTTGCAAACTGCGCTCCAGCCAACATTTTGTATATATCTCCTTGCACAATCTAGAGGCAGAATTGTGGGTCACAGGCATGTGTTTCTTCGATCTTTTTAGATCTTACAGAATTGCTCTCCAAAGTGGTTGTATTTCCCTTTGACTATTATTTATAACTTCCAACTCTCTGGTGAAATTCTCCAACTTTCTATTTTCTTGAACCTAGTGATTATAATTATTTTTAAAATCCCAGTCTGATATTCCATTATCTGGACCACTAAGGTGTATTTTTGTTGTCATTTGTTTTCCTCTTGTTTATCATCAGCCCTAATTTTAGCATGGCATGTAATTTTTACTAGATTCCAGACATGTGGATGAAAAATTATAGAGGCTATGAATAATGTTATCTTTCCTCAAAGGGATGTTTTTTTTTTCCTGAAAGGCAAATGGAATACTAGATCACTTAATCCTGTCAAGGCTTGATGTTTTAGCTATCTATTACTACATAAGAAACAACCCCCAAAACTGAAAAATAATATTTTATTAATGAATCTGCAATTTAGGTAGGGCTTAGTAGGAATCATTCTTTTCCTCTCTACTCAACTTCATCTGGGTAAGCTCAGCTGGAGGCTGGAGGGTCCACTTTCTTTTTTTTTTTGTAAAGGTCCACTTTCAAGATGGTCATTCACAGCCAGGCATGGTGGCTCACGCCTGTAATCCCAACACTTTGGGAGGCCGAGGCCAGCAGATCACGAGGTCAAGAGATCGAGACCATCCTGGCCAACATGGTGAAACCCCGTCTCTACTAAAAATATAAAAATTAGCTGGGCATGGTGGCACATACCTGTAGCCCCAGCTACTCAGGAGGGAGGCAGGAGAATCACTTGAATCCAGGAGGTAGAGGTTGCAGTGAACCAAGATTGCGCCACTGCACTCCAGCCTAGCAACGGAGCAAGACTCCATCTCAAAAAAAAAAAAAAGGTGGTCACTCACATGACTGGCCAGTTGGCACTGGCTGTCAGCTGGGAACTCAACAAGCGCTATGGACTACAGGCCTCAGTTCCTTCCCACAAGCTGATGATTGGGCTTCCTCATAGTATGGTGGCTGAGTTTCAGGAGCAAGCATCCCAAGAGAATGCAGTGGATATGCACGGCATCTTTACTTACTCCCGCCATACTCCACTGAGGCAATCACAAAGGGATACCCAGGTTCTAGAGAAAGAAATATAGACTCATCTCTTGATGAGACAATGGCAAGATTCTGGAAGCACATGTAAGACGGGAGTCATATTATTGTGGCCATCTTTGGAAAATAGTTTGCTATTGCTAGATTTGGGCTTTCTCAGGGCTGATTTATTTCAGTTTTGCCCTATTTCCAAGACACTGACCTTACTCCTACAATGTGATCCTTACTATTGAGCATGGTCTTTTAGTGATCTCAACTGAAAGCCTACGGTGTTTACCAATTCCCTCTACCTTGGCAGGGCTTAAAGCTCATTCTCTCTTTTCCCAGTTCTGCAGTTTTTGCTCACTCTCTTTCTCCAGTAGTACTGCTACAGCCACTGTGAAATCCCTGCTCTGCTCTTCAGCCTCCCTGGTGTCATTTTCTTCTGGGCTTCCTGGAGCAACTGAAGAATTGGTCAATCATTTGAGGGTAATTTGTATGCAGAGTTTGGCTTATTTATCTGCAATTTATTCTTCTCTGAGATTCTGCCCCTCAAGTCCTATAGGGTCCAGCCCTACTGGTTCTAGTGGGTGTTCTCTATGGGTGCAGAGACAAGAGACTATAGAAATAAGGACACGAAATGCCGAGATAAAGAGGAAAAAACAAATTTGGGCCCAGGGGTCCACTACCACCTAGTACGTGGAGTCCGGTAGTGGCCCCGAATGCCTGTACACTCTGACTTTTATTAGGTACAAAACAGGGGAGCAGGGCAAGTAGGGTGAATCTTCAAACAGATCATGTGTCTAAGGAACAAGGGGCCCAGGACTTTCAAACAGCCAAACAAGGGGGCAGCAAGATGCGTCAGCACTTTATGTTATGCTTGCCAAGTAAGAACAAAGGCTTCGAGAATTATGCTACTTATTATTATCTTCAAAAGAGGAACCAGGTGCAGAAGTAGGGCGTGAAAGCAGACACAGACTGTGGCCAATATAGCACAGCACCACATAGAGACAATTAAGCCCCCAGGGAGCTGCGGGCTGGGCTGATTGAGGCGGGGGGGGGTAGTGGAGTGTTCGCCCAAGGACAGGAGATGTTCCCTTCCAAGGTCTGCTGAGTAGCGGGTGCTTCCCCAAGCACTGGCGCTACCGCAGAGATTTTAGATGCCCTCCAGCAACCCTTACGCGGGTGTGACAGAGGGCTTGGTTTCGGCATTCCACAGGTTATCTGTGCTGATCGCCACCAGTCGATGTTCGACAGGTATTAATGCTTTTGCCTCATGGCCACAGTCATAGTGTCCCCTATCAGTCCCTGACCACAGCAACCTGAAGTTCCTAGATACTCGTGAATAAAGTACAAGAAGATTTTAATCAAGGCTTAATATTCAATAAGAGTAACATCTAATCACTCTTGATACTTAATATTCAATAAGAACTAATATCTAACCATTCATGATACTTATTCCTAACTAGATTCTTCTTTCTATATTCTATTTATTAGATAGGAACTGGCTGAGGCTTCAGTCTTCTGCTTCGGCACTTATAAGTCTTTCCTCCCACAAAGTCCCAAAGACTGGCAGTAATAACTTACCTGCGTCTTCTCCACATTGTAAGATGTCCACTTTCTGCTTGGACTCTGCTTCTGGGTCACAAATTGGAAAATACTCTCAGGGAGAAACCCTGGAGGAACCTCACATGCCTCCCTTCCCTCAAGCATCAAGCCCCTTTAGTCTGCCTGTCTAGTCACTCTCCTATGTCTTAAACTACAGTTTTGTAAATTTTGCTCAGCATTTACAGTTGTTTTTCTCTGGAGAGCTGGACCAATACAAGTCCCTCAGTCAAGACCAGAAAAAGGAGTCTTTCCTTTCTTTGCTCATTTGATTATCCACAGAGTCAGACTGCCTAGCACCAAAAACAACAACAAAAATAATCTGTGATCATTTTCATTAGAATTCAGAAAGAAGGCCGGGTGCGGTGGCTCACGCCTGTAATCCCAGCACTTTGGGAGGCTGAGGCGGGCAGATCACCTGAGGTCTGGAGTTTGAGACCAGCCTAGCCAGTATGGTGAAACCCCATCACTACTAAAAACACAAAAATTAGCCAGGTGTGGTGGTGTGCACCTGTAATCCTAGCTACTTGAGAGGCTGAGGCAGAAGAATCACTTGAACCCAGGAGGCAGAGGTTGCAGTGAGCCGAGATCATGCCACTACACTCCAGCCTGGGTAAAAGAGTGAGACTTTGCCTCAAAAAAAAAAAATTTCAGAAAGAATTGGCGCACTTACCTTGTTAAGTTTTCCAATCCAGGAATACTTTATTCTTTATCATTTGTTCATTTATGTCCTTCAATCATATTTTTAAATTTTCTTCATAAATTTCATGCACATTTCTTATTAAATGTATTCCTCTGCATTTCATCTTTTTGTTTTATACTAAATTAGAATGGCTCTTTCATTATACTTTCTAAACTAGTTTTTGTTTTTCTATATAAATGTTATTTATTTTCTATATATATATTTTGTATTTAGTCGGTGGCTCACAACTGTAATCCTAGCACTTTGGGAGGCCAAGGCAGGTGGATCACAAGGTCAGGAGATCAAGACCATCCTGGCTAACACAGTGAAACCCATCTCTACCCAGAAAAAAAAAAAAAAAAAAAAAAAAGATTAGCTAGGCGTGGTGACACACACCTGTAGTCCAGCTACTTGGGAGGCTGGGGCAGGAGAATCGCTTGAACCCAGGAGGCTGAGGTTGCAGTGAGTCAAGATCATGCCACTGCACTCCAGTCTGGGTGACAGAGCAAGACTCTGTCTCAAAAAAAAAAAAAAATTTCTTATTCAGCCACGGATATAGTTAGGTTTTGTGTCCCCACCCAAATTTCATCTTGACTTGTAATCCCCATAATCCCCACATTTCAAGGAAGGGACCAGGTGGAGGTAATTGGATCATGGAGGCAGTTTCTCCCATGCTGCTCTTGTCATAGTGAGTGAGTTCTCACAAGATCTGATGATTTCATAAGGAGCTCTTCACACTTTACTCAACAATAATCCTCCCTGCCACTTTGTAAAGAAGATACCTTGCTTCCCCTTTCACCTTCCACCATGATTGTTAGTTTGTGAGGCCTGCCCAGCCATGTTGAACTGTGAGTCAATTAAATCTCTTTCCTTTATAAATTACCCAGTCTTGGGTAGTTCTTTATAACAGTATGAAAACAGGCTAACACAGCCACCCTACGAGTGTATTGTTTATAATATTTATTCAACCAAAGTTCTTGAATCTTCCAGGTCATTTTCTCATTTGTAAACAACGAAAAGGTTGTATTTTATTTAATTCTTAGATCTATTTTTTCTCTGTAGGATTAATTAGTACCTCCCAGGGGAAAAAAAGTCAATTTATATTTGGTGATAAAATATACTTTTGCACCAGGCGCAGTGGCTCATGCCTGTAATCCCAGCACACTGAGAAGAGAACATAAGACAGTAGGACACCCACCCCCAACCCAGAGGCAGAGCCTTGGTAGCTATTCCAGGAATCCTGCCTTGATTCCCCAAGAAAGGCGCCTAGCTCCTGTCATCTGCCAAGATCACAGAACCATAGGAGGCATGTTTTTCTCTTGCAGCCTGGCCATTTACTACCTGAACTCTGTTTCCAAAAGCCTTTCTCAAGCTAATGCCCAGCTGAGGAAGAAAATCCAAGTGGTGAGTCTGCTGGGAGTTTCATCCTGGAGGGTAAAAAGAGATCATGTTTTTGGTTTTTGCTAATTTGCTCTGTGCTCCCAGCTGTGTTATCTAAATGACTTTCTTCTAAACCAAATCCCAAATATATGTCTTATAGGAAGTAGCCTTGTGAGATTCAATAGCATGCATTTATATTATTGAGGCTATTTGGTGATGTGTGACAATATGACTTAAATTTCAAGGGGTTGCTAAAGAACAGAAGAAATTCAGTGAGTTCAACCAATGCTCATACAGAAAAAGCCAGTACCCACAATAATTCCTACAGATTAAAGTGAATATTTAAATACTAAAAGAAATATTATTGTCAAAACGACATATTTCTTGTGCCCCTTAGCCGAAAAGAGCTCCTGAGTTCCCTTCACACATGGGAAGCCTCTCTCAACATCCCAGCTGACACCCTACTTCTGACTGCTCTCTCCACACACACACACACACACACACACCCTCAAGGTCAGACCCTAACCCTCCCTAACGCCTGTTCTTGCTTTCTCTGTCCCTCTTCTGGAATGAATCTCATCTATCTTGCTGCTGGACCCCGCCATCCACACCTTCTGCTAATCTCCCTGGGCTCCTGCTCACGTCTAGAAAACCATTGAAACAGAGACTGAAAGGGTTGCTGTCCTCTGGCTACATGTTTCTTCAATCGCTGTGTGAATCTGAGAGCCTCAGGCTGCCCTCCCAATCAGTTGTGAGGACCAGTAACAGGCAGTTTAAGGTAGTCACCAAGAACTGAAAACAGGCTGGGTGCAGTGGTTCATACATGTAATCCCAGCACTTTGGGAGGCCAAGGCCAGTGGATCACCTGAAGTCAGGAGTTCAAGAACAGCCAGGCCAACATGGTGAAACCCTGTCTCCACTAAAAATACAAAAATTAGCCAGGTGTGGTGGTGTGCACCTATAATCCCAGCTACTCAAGAGGCTGCGGGCAGGACAATCACTTGAACCCACGAGGCAGAGGTTGCAGTGAGCCAAGATCCTGCCATTATACTCCAGGCTGGGAAACAAAGTGAGACTCCATCTCAAAAAATATATATTTCACTCAGCACCTCTGAGCCTCAGACACCCATTTCCTTGGCCAGGACCAACAGTTCATTATTTCCTGCAGCTCCGTGAAGTTGAGAAGAGCCACAAGTCTGTCAAAGGCAAAGCCACAGCCAGAGATTCAGAGGACACACTGAAAAGCAACTCCAAAAATGCCACCCAGCTCCAACTCACCAAGGAAGGTAAGCGCTTTGTCATGATGATTATGTTTTACAAGGCCACATGGAAAGGTGCAAAGAGCCTATGAAACAGTGTGAAATTAGACTGTTCTGGGATTGAAATCAGAATCCTAACAATGATTAGCTTATGAAATTGGACAGGTGAATATTGGGGTCAATCATAGCAGCTGCTTCATGGGATGGTGAAGCTGAGATGAAATCATGCATGTAAAGTGCCTACCAGAATTCCTGGCACAGAGAATGAGCCAATGAATACCAGCTGGCAGCAGTGCTGTCATGCACCCCTTAATACCATTTGGATCAACCATGGACTGCATGTAAAACGGTGGTCCCATAAGATCATAATGGAACTGAAAAATTCCTATTGCCAAGTGAAGTAGCTGTCAATACCATAGCAAAACATGTTACTCATGTCTGTGGTGAGCTGGTGTAAATAAGCCTACTGAGCTGCCAGTTTTAGAAAAGTCTAGCACATGAAATTATGTATGATACAGAATATTTGACGATGATAATGTTACTGGCTTATATGTTTACTATACTATACTTTTTATTATTATTTTAGAGTGGATTCCTTCTACTTATATAAAAAAGAGTTAACTGTAGAACAGCCTCAGGCAGGTCCTTCAGGAGGTATTCCAGAAGGCACTGCTATCATAGGAGATGACAGCTCCATGTGTGCTATTGCCCCTGAAGACTTTCCAGTGGGACAAGATGTGGAGGTGGAAGACCATGATAATGATGGTCCCAACCCTTTGTAGACCTAGACTAATGTGTGTGTTGTGTCTTAGTTTTTAACAAGAAACATCTAAAAAGTAAAAAGAAAAAAAATTCTTAATTTGGCCAGGCGCAATGGCTCATGCCTGTAATACCAGCACTTTTGGAGGCCGAGGTGGGTGGATCATGAGATCAGGAGTGAGACCAGCCTGACCAATATAGTGAAACCTCGTCTCTACTAAAAATATAAAAATTAGCTGGGCATGGTGGTACGTGCCTGTAATCCAAGCTACTTAGGAGGTTAAGGCAGGAGAATCGCTTAAACCCTGAAGGCAGAGGTTGTGGTGAGCCGAGATTGCAACACTGCACTAAAGCCTGGGCAACAGAGTGAGAATCTGTCTAAAAAAAAAAAAAAAAAAAAAAAAAAAACTTAATTTAAAAATAGAAAAAGCTTATCAAATAAGGATATAAGGAAAAAATATTCTTGTACAGGTGGTCAATGTATTTGTATTTTAAGCCAACTGTTATTATAAAAGAGACAAAATGTTTTTTAAAATTTAAAAGTTTATAAAAGTAGGCCTGGTGCTGTGGCTCACGCCTATAATCCCAGCACTTTGGGAGGCTGAGGCAGGCAAATCACGAAGGAGGTTAAGACCATCCTGGCTAACACGGTGAAACCTGTTATCTTCTAACAATACAAAAACAGCCGGGTGTGGTGGCACGCACCTGTTGTCTCAGCTACTCGGGAGGCTGAGGCAGGGTGATCGATTGAACCCAGGAGGTAGAGGTTTAAGTGAGCCGAGATAGCACCACTGCACTCCAGCCTGGGTGACAGAGTGAGACTCCGTCTCGGGGGAAAAAAAAAGTTTATAAAGTAAAAAAGTTACAATAAGCTAAGGTTTATTTATTATTGAAGAAAGAATGTATATTCTCACTCTGTCACCAGGCCGGACTACAGTGGCATGGTCTCAGCTCACTGCAACTTCCGCCTCCCGGGTTCAAGAGATTCTCTTGCCTCAGCCTCCCAAGTAGCTGGGATTATAAGCATGTGCCACCACACCTGGCTAATTTTTTGTATTTTTAGTAGCGACGGGTTTCACCATGTTGGCCAGGCTGGTCTCAAACTCCTAACCTCATGATCCACCCACCTTGGCCTCCCAAAGTGCTGGGATTACAGGCGTGAGCCACCACACCTGGCCTAGGAAAAGTTGTTATAAATTGAGTGTAGCCTACGTGCACAATGTTTATAAAGTCTACAGTAGTGACAGTAGTGTCCTAGGCTTCCACATTCACTCATCACTCACCCACTGACTCACCCAGAGCAACTTCCAGTCCTGCAAGCTCCATTCATGGTCAGTGCCCTAGACAGGTTTACCATTTGTCATCTTTCATATACTGTACCTTTTCTATGTTTAGATACACAAATGTTTACCATTATGTTCCAACTGCCTACAGTATTTGGTACAGTAAGTTTTGTGCAGGTTTATAGCCTAGGAGCAATAGGCTAAATCATATAGCCTAGGTGTATAGGAGGCCATGCCATCTAGGTTTGGGTAAGTACATTCTATGATGGTCACACAACGACAAAATCACCTAATGACACATTTCTCAGAATGCATCTGTGTCCTTAAACAACGAGTGCTATAGTTTATATTCTCTAAAAAGAGAAGCACTGGAATACCTAGGATGAAAGAGTGAGAAAAGTCCACATAAAAAGTTCCCAAGAAAGTGTCCTGGGGCTATTGCTCCTCAGCCTTTTGGCTAAGATCAAGTGAAAGTGTCCTGGGGCTTCACAGGAGAGTGATCATAGGCCACCTCAAACTGTCACTGCAGTGAGGAAAGGTCAAGTTGAAAGAGACCATCTCTGAGGTGATCCCATTTTCCAAAGATCATCTCTGTTTTAAAATTAAACAGTGTCAGCATGCAGACACTTTACACTTGGATGTGAGACGTGAATGAGATGCATAAGAAATGACTGACAGTTTGAGAATTTGAAGTTTTTGTTTTTGTTTTTGAGACGGAGTCTCACTCTGTTGTCTAGGCCGGAGTGCGGTGGTGAGATCTCGGCTCACTGCAACCTCCACCTCCCAGGTTCAAGCAATTCTGTTGAGTCTTCCAAATAGCTGGGATTACAGGCACCTGCCACCATGCCTGGCTGATTTTTGGATTTTTAGTAGAGACGGGGATTTCACCATGTTGGCCAGGCTGGTCTCAAATTCCTGACCTCAAATGATCTGCCTCTAACAGCCTCCCAAAGTGCTGAGATTATAGGCGTGAGCCACTGCCAGCAGACCATACTCCTCCAACAGATGTGTTTATGCAAAAGCCAGGCCAAGGTGACCCCGAGACAGCTGAGTGCAATCCGACACCTCTCGCATCACCAAACAGGACTAAAACCTACGCATACGGCAGGGCGTCTCTGGAGAGCTTCAACTCAGCCTGTAGCAAATCTCCCACTTCCTCTTTCTTGTCTTGGTTCGTTTTCCAGAGACCAGTCCTCCCTCTGCCAGCCAAAGCCAGGCCATGGACAAGAAGGCGCAGGGCCCTGGGACCTCCAATTCTGCCAGGGGGACCATGCTGCCTGCTTCTGGACACCTTCCTATATCTTGGCCTCCTGGAGTCAGAAGAGATTCTGGCCACCCCCCATCTCAGACTCATCCGTGGAGGTCAGCCTCTGGAAAAAGTGCTCAGAGACCTCCCCACTGACGGCTGGGACTCCAGGGAGCCCTGATCCTGGGGCTGATCCTCGAGTTCCCCAGTTTCACACACACCAAACCAAGGTTCTCTCCCTTCTTTCCTCTCACATACATGCTCTCTTGGAATGTGAGAACTTTGATTCCTTCAGGCTCTTGTCAGCTACCAAAGGAGGAAGACAGTGGCTTCACCTGTCCTCCAGGGAAGCTGGAGCCATCTCTGCACCAACTGCCCTCCCCAATATCTTGGTTCAGACAGTTCTGAACCCCACACTCACAGTGGTCAACCTTGACTCCAGACCTTGGGAGTAGGGGAAGGGCCATGACCACCCTCGTAGACTTTTTCCATGGGACACAGTTAAGGACACAGGTTTCTGCCAGCTCCCTTAACTGGGAGGGGGATGCAGAAGGGCCTATATTTCTCAATCCAGAGAAAGTAAGCCAGGCATAGTGGCTCACACCTGTAGTCCCAGCACTTTTGGAGGCCAAGATGGGTGGATCGCTTGAGCCCAGGAGTTCAAGACCAGCCTGAGCAACATGGCGAAACCCCATCTCTACAAAAAATACAAAAATATTAGCTAGGTGTGGTGCCACGCACCCCACAGTCCCAGCTACTCAGGAGGCTGAGGCAAAAGGATCACTTGAGCCAAGGAGGCAGAGGTTGCAGTTCGCTAAGATCATGTCACTGCACTCCAGCCTGGGCAACAGAGTGAGACCCTGTCTCAACAACAACAACAAGAAATCTGGCCAAGCATAGTGGCTCACACCTGTAATCCCAACGCTTTAAGAGGCCGAAGTGGGAGGCCAGGGGTTTAAGACGAGCCTGGGCAACATAGCAAGACCCTTGTCTCTACAATTAAATAAACAAACGAATAAATAAAATGTCCAAGAAGTAAATGAAAATAAAGGTAAATGGACCAAAGACCAGTCATGGTGAGTGGGGAGTGGTGGGAAGATTGGCGATACCCCAGTACCCAGCCCGAGGGAAGCTTACACCATGGAGCATAAAACAGGGACCGCAGCCTCCTAGCAGTGAATCACAGAAGCAAGTGAGCTGCCCAGTGCCTCTTATCTCGAAAGAAAACTTCCCCAGGGCAGAAAAATATTTTTCATGCCCCAAATTTTAAAAGGAATTTGATAACCAGATTATTGTACAAGGGACCTTGAAGATGGTTTCTTTGAAGAGTTTTACAAAAAGTACAATGCAGAGTGTTGTCTCTTGGGAGTCTATGTTCACTCAGTGTCATATCATGGTTCTATGCAGAATATTTCTTAGGGGCAAGAAGCCGGGGGCCAGACCATTAAGAAGGCCTGGATGGCAAGGGCAGAGCCTTGGCAGGGTGGGAGTCCCAGTCCAGGACTCTGCAACAGCCCAGCTATCTTGCAGACAGCTCCTTCCCTTCCTCCACTCTGTGCTCCCAGACCCAGGTGAGCAGTGTGGCCTCAGGATCAAGGGACTCTCTCACCCCATGTCTCTGAGTGTACCATACCAGCTGTTACAGCCACCACCCAACCGTGTCTCCAGGGGTTCTCAGGAGAATCTTCCACACCCAGAAAGTCGGACAAAACCCTAGTAGAGAGTTGGAGATTTTTATAGCCATTTCATAAGTTGTACAATTAAAATAATTTCTAACTTCCCTCCCAAATCCTTTCTCTTCTCGACCCAGCACCAAAACTTCACACATATACAAACTGCAATGGAATAATAGGGACATGTGACCAGAAGAAGCAGGATAAATTATTTCACACCAATCTGTCTCCTGGCAAGGTTAAAGAGACATGTTGCAATGCTCGATTTCCATGGAATCCAGGTCCAATCCCCAAATCCAAAACTGCCTGTGTCATACGCCTTCCCCCAAGCTAACCTACCTGAGACCCCCATACAGGGATTCTGGCACTCAGGACCAGAAGGCCCAAAGATGGCCACCACACCCAACACCTGGCCTTCTGTATCAGAATGTCAGGCCCTGAAGAAGGGAACACTCTGCCTGCCTGAGCCATTGGTCCACCCTACCGATTACCGTCAGGTCTTCTCTGGTTACTAATATACCTGAATACCCACCACAAACACAAACAAACCATCCTGATCTGATGAAGTGTAATTTTATGTGATGGAATGTATGTGTTACTTAATGCTGCATAACAAATTATTCCCAAAACATAACAGCCTAAAACAACAAAAAATTATTTATTATTGTATGTAGTTTCTGTTCTGTGGGTTATAAATTTGGGAGTGGCTTAGCTAGGCAGATGTAATTCTGGATATTTCAGTCAAATTCGCAGCTACCATTATTGGAAGGTCTGACTGGAGCTGAAAGATCTGCTCTCAAGATGGCTCACACATGGCTACTGGCAGGAGGCTTTGGTTCCTTGCTGGCTATTGAAGGGGACCTGGGTTACTCTCCATGTGAGGCTCTCCATAGAGCTGCTTGGGTGTTCTCACATGTTGCTCTGGTTTCCCCCAGAGCAAGCGATCTGAGAAGGGAGCAAGGAGGAAGCCGCAATGCCTTTTATGACTTAGTCTCAGAAGTCACACTATCAATTCCACCACTTTTACTCAGTAGAACTGAGTCACTAAGTCTAGCTCACACTGGAAGAGAAGGGAATTAGGCTTCACTTCTTGAAGGGAAGGTTATCAAAAAATTTGTGGACATATTTTAACAGAAAATTTTCTTTTTCTTCTTTTCTTGAGACAGAGTCTCTGTTACTCAGGCTGGAGTGCAGTGGCACAATCTCAGCTCACTGCAACCTCCACCTCCCAGGTTCAAGCAATTCTCCTGCCTCAGCCTCCCGAGTAGCTGGGATTACAGGTGCCTGCCACCAAACCCAACTAGTTTTTGTACTTTTAGTAGAGACAGGGTTACTCCATGTTGGCCAGGCTGGTCTCAAACTCCTGAAATAAGGTGATCCACCCACCTTGGCCTCCCAAAGTGCTAGGATTACAGGCATGAGCCACGGCACCCAGCCGCAGAAAATTTTCTAATTCAAATAATTACAAGACCCTCTATCAAGAAAACTCTGACCAGGCATGGTGGTTCACGTCTATAATCCCAGCACTTCTGGAGGCTGAGGTGGGTGGATCACTTGAGGTAAGGAGTTTGAGACCAGTCTGGCCAACATGGTAAAACCAGTCTCTACTAAAAATACAAAAAATAGCCAGTTGTGGTGGTATATGTCTGTAATCCCAGCTACTCTGGAGGCTGAGGCAGGAGAATCACTGGAACCCAGGAGGCAGAGATTGCAGTGAGCCAAGATTGCACCACTGCACTCCACCTTGGGCAACAGAGCGAGACTCTGTCTGACACAAAAAGAAAGAAAAAGAAAAAGTTAACCTATTCAGATAAATATAACTAGTATTCTGCTGATATTTCCCTGGTTTGGCTGTGCATTCCTTACTGGACAGAAATGGAGCAAACACTGGATTTTATCTGTTGGAGGCTATTTTTGCAGGCTGATCCTTTCACTTCTAATAACCTCAACTTCCATTTCTATTTCCTAAGACCTCCATAGTACACAGAATCACATAAGTAGGAAGACACTTTAGGTGAAGAAGAGCAAAGGGGATGCCTGGACTCCGGCTGATTTGTACACTCACAGAAATCAGTGAGGGAAGGGCTGATGCACCAGCCAGTAAGGTGATCTGGGCAGGTTAACAAGGGCACTCACTATGCTGGTAGCCCTCAGCTCAGTAAAGTCACTTCAGATGTGCTCCGACGTGGGTAGGTAGAGACCCATCCAAAGCTGGAGCACCAAGTTCCTCCTGCTCAATAATGGACAATAAGAAACCTGCCATGCAGAGAGAGACATGTATCTCTCTTGACATCGGCAGAAAGTAGAGGAGAAAAAATCTCCACTGAGAAATTGTATTTATAAGGCAGCTGTTACACAGAGGCTCGAAATTCATGTGCTGCAGCTGACCCCCGTGCAGTAAAAAACCCATGTATAGCTTTTGACTTGCCCAGAAGTTAACTACTAACAGCCTGTTGTTGAATGGACGTTTTACTGATAACATAAAGTCAGTTAACACATATTTTATATGTTACATGTATTAATACTGTATTCTTGCAATAGAATAAGCTAGCTAGAAAAAAAAACATTATTAAGATCACAAAGAAGAGAAAATATATTTAATATTCATGAAGTGAAAGTGGATCATCATAAAAGTCTTCATCCTTGTCATCTTCACACTGAGTAAGCTGAGAAGGAGAAGGAAGAAAGGGGTTGGTTTTCCTGTCTTAGGGGTGGCAGAGATGGAAGAAAATCACATACAAGCAGATCTGTGAAATTCACACCCATGTTGTTCAAGGGTCAACTGTAACTGTATGTTCCAAAAAACTCAAATGAAAATTTTAATTTTTTTCAAGACCTTCAGAATTACACCTATTTTTTCTTCTTTTTTACTTTTTTTTTAATCCTTCAGTGGAAATTTTAATTAAAAGTGGCATGAGGTTGACAGTGCCTCCAAAACAGGAAGAAAAAGGCAAATAAACAAAAAACAACAACAAATATAAAGCACGTAAGACGAAAAAATAAATCAAATTATATCAGGAATCAAAATGCAAATGGCCTAAACTTTCTAGATAGAAGGCAAAGATTATCTGATGGAGATTTTAAAATCCCATATGCTGTTTCCAAGAGATGCCTTTAAAACTAAGGATAAGGGCCAGGCATGGTGGTTCATGCCTCTAATCCCAGCATTTTGGAGGCTGAGGCAGGTGGATCACCTGAGCCCAGGAGTTAGAGACCAGCTTGGGCAACATAGTGATACCCCATTTCTACAAAAAATACAAAACTTAGCTGGTGCATGCCTGTAGTCCCAACTATTTGGAAGGCTGAGATGGGTAGGATCGCTTGAGCCTGGGAGGCAGAGGTTGCAGTGAGCCAAGACCACGCTACTGCACTACGGCCTGGGTGACAGAGTGAGGGACCTTGTCTCAAAAACAAACAAACAAAACTAAGATAGGGACTTTAACTGTTTTGATTCCCAGGGATTTAAAAACTAAAGTATAATCTTCAATGGCAAAATCACCAGGTGTGTGAGTACAATCAAATCTGCTAAGCGGGCTTGTTTTTAAGAGTATGAGGATTGCTATTAAAGACAGCTGTCTGCAGTGCTGTGCCAGATTCTTTATCCTTTGATGCAGTATTAGTTTGAAAAACATGAAGAAAGGCCCAAGGTTATAGTTGGGGTAGCTGAGGTATGTAGAGCATACAGATAACTCTATCACTGAACCATGTCCGGAAAATGGGACGTATAAACCCAACCTCCAAATGTGTTTGTGAAGATTCAACAAGTTCATGCAGATAAGACCGTAACGTGCTAGCTGGGCACAGTGGCTCACGACTGTAATCCCAGCACTTTGAGAGGCCAAGGAGGGCAGATCACCTGAGTTCAAGACCAGCCTGACCAACATGGAAAAACCCCATATCTACTAAAAATACAAAATTAGCTAGGCGTGCTGGTGCATGCCTATAATCCCAGCTACTCGGGAGGCTGAGGCAGGAGAATCCCTTGAACCTGGGAGGCAGAGGTTGTGGTGAGCCGAGATCGTGCCATTGCACTCCAGCCTGGGCAACAAGAGCAAAACTCTGTCACGCACACACACAGACGATAACATGCCAAGCATTAGGCTAAGTACTCAATAAATAATAGGTATCATCACAGGCATGGGTAAGACCTAACATCCTTGGGTTCGGAAGATAAACACAAACAGCATCAACTGAACAGACTTTGTGTCCTATAATCCTAATCAACGGCAGGGCTTCAGAAGCTGCCAGGTTGTTGTTGCCAAAAAAGACAGGAATGCTGGTCTAAACCACCTTTCCACGGTGCCTTTCATTCTTCTGTGTCTTTGGAAAGAAACGTTGCATATACACGTAACTCACTGTCAAAGAACGTTATAGGATTTCTTTCCTCTTTTGAGAAAAAGAGCCCAGGAATTGCTAGAAAGCCTTTTAAATTTTATATGAGAATTTTCTCACTCACAAAATGGGTATAAAGTGCCACCATCTTATGGTGGTTTCATGCAATTTCCTTTCCCGAAGCTCTGCCAAGGCACTGAATTTATTTTTATTTTTATGTTTGTTTATTTATTTATTGAAACGGAATCTCGCTGTTGCACAGGCTGGAGCGCAGTGGCACGATCTTGG